>WBMV01000858.1:1050984-1102899 GCA_013396655.1 Campylorhamphus procurvoides
ATCCGCTCGGGTTTCCCTGGGTTCGGATCCGCTCGGGTTTCCCTGGATCCGCTCGGGTTTCCCTGGATCCGCTCGGGTTTCCCTGGATGCGCCCGGGTTTCCCTGGATCCGGATCCGCCCGGGTTTCCCTGGATCCGCTTGGCTTTCCCTGGGTCCAAACGAGTTTAGGAGCAACAGTGTTCCCAGGCTAAAGTTTGGGAAAGCAACTTCCATTGGTGGGGAAGACACACTATGGCTCTCTGGAGTTTGAAATAAAGTTGCAGGATTTCACAAAAAAAAAGAAAAAAATAATAATTCCGTTCCTTTTTCATATTTTAAGATAAGCTTGGAGGTCCGAGCCCTGAGTTTTCATTGGGCTGAGTTAAGGGGCATTACATGCAATAGGAACTCACAGTCAGTGCTTGTGAGTCCCTGTAATGTGACAGAAAATAAGTGCCCAAAGTATCCAGGGCTGGTAAAAATAACCAAAACTGTGCTCATAGTTGGGCTGGCAGGGGGGACACCAGTTCTGCTTTCAAGGTTTTTAAAAAGAACAAATAGAAATCCAAGAACTGAAATAGAGAGTGATGATCAGAGAGCACAGAGGTGGGTGAAATGGACTTGTATAACTCGGCTCAGTCTGGAGCCTGAAAAGACAAGGTGCAATTAGTTTATGGTAGACACAGTCTTGAGAAATGATGAGTACTTTGGCACTGTCAAAGTCTCCAAATTGTAATAAAGGAACAGTGTTTTGGCACAAGATTGTCCCAACACCGCAAAGGTGACAAGAACTGTTGTGTTCCCTCAAATTCTCTCAAAATCTGAGTTGAGTTTGACACATGCCAGGGCTTGCACTCATCTGCTTTCATGATGTGGAGGGCAAATGCTCACATACCTTTCTTGGTCTTGATGGCTGGTGGGTTTTTTCTGCTTCAGAACAAAGAGATGTGACCAGGACAACATTTTCCATCATATCAACCCAAAAGAGCCATCCTGAACTCCAGCAGGACATCTTTAAAAAAAAGAAAATTAGAAGTAGCATTATGAAGCACAATATTCATGACTCAGTATTTCCAAACTGCAGATTTAAAAGGTGATAATGCAGGTGGGGTGGCTACAACTGAAGGTGTCTTTCTCTTGGTGAAGTTCCCAGTTCCACTGCAAATGACAAAGTGTAACTTTAATTATATCATACAGGCAAGCACAGCTGATAAAGTTAATACCACTGACTTCTCTCAGCAGTAGGTTTGCCGTCAGCCTCTGCACAAAGAATTGAACAACATGCTAAGCAGCATCCTTTTCTCCCTTCTCTGTATTCCCTATCTCTGCAGGCCTAACTTCTCCCTAAAAATTTTTCACAGGACTTCTCTGTCTCACTAAAACATGGAAGTGTTTGGTATTCACAACTGAAGAAGATTGATGAAAGCTTAAAGAGGGCTCCGACGGGTGATTGAAGGAAGATTAAGATTAGAAAGCAATTAATAGTGAAGGACACAAGGATCTTGGTTTTCTTGGTTTATTAAAGGCGTAATCGAACAGCTTGATCAAACTGTGTGGGTAATAGATTTGGTAAGAAAGGCTACACATAGATAGAACCATGTCAAGAGAGTAGGTTTAGATGGGATATTGGGAAGAAATCCTTCCCTGCGAGGGTGGGCAGGCCCTGGCACAGGTGCCCAGAGAAGCTGTGGCTGCCCCTGGATCCCTGGGAGTGTCCAAGGCCAGGTTGGACGGGGCTTGGAGCACCCTGGGCTGGTGGAAGGTGTTCCTGCCCATGGCAGGGAGTTAGAAAAAGATGGTCTCTAAGGTCCTTCCCAGCCCAAACCATTCTGTGATATCCAGCCATATTAAGAATTAACTGAAAATAAGTTACAACTGACAGCAAAGTGCAGATTTTTAACAAATAGCTGTTTGACTGATTTTCAAGTGTAATGCCAGGAGGATTTTAGCAATCCCAGAGTTCTTTATAACAGTTATGTTCCACATTCAGACACCAGCTAGTTCAGGACATTCCATGGCTCCCATTTTCAAAAAACTCAGATATAGTCAGAGCAACAGCACTTCATGAAAAAAGGTTGAAGTGAGAAGACTACCAATCCTTATATACATGGAGGTTTTCCCGTACCCTAAAGGACCCATGGAGTTTGTTTACTTTTAAATAAGTCTCACTAACTTATTTCCTGAAGATTTAAAGCTTTGTTTCCAAACAGTGTTTGGTTGGCAACTTCCAAACTATTTCTGTCATCCCACTGTGACTGTATAAATGACCTCCTCACACAATCATTTTCCCTCAAAAGGCGTAACAAGCCAACTAGTTCTTCTCTACCTTGTTCAGAGCCACCTGCCATAAACACATTGTATTTGGTTATTGCTAAGCTGAATTCCAAGCACCCGATTCCCCCTGCTTTATGGGCTCATAACAGTCTGGGTTATAAATGATGATCATCTCCCAAATGGCTGCAACCAGTGCTATTACTGTATCCCATAACTTCTGGTGAGAAAGACACAGAGGCAGCGTCTGCTGGAGCTTGAGCATTTCATTAGACAGGCTGTTTACTTTTCTCACAGAGAAAAGGCTGAACGAGGTACTTTAGCCAGATCTATCAGCCAGACAAGTCAAAGGATTTGAGAAGGATCATGAAAGCTGGATAAACTGGATGCTCCAGAAGTTGTTGCCTGTGCTCTCAAGCCCTACAGGGCAGGTGCTCTTCCCTTTATACCAGCTGAAGACTGAGAAACCCCTCCTTGAATTCAGAGTAAAATATTCCTTCCTGCTGAATTGAACAAGCAAACTGACTACTATTCTGACAAGCTGAGTTAAAACCCCAGAACACCCATGTGAGCTACTTTCAGTGACCTTCCCTACCCTGCAGGAACACTTCCAAAAGTCCAGTATATGCACTTCATCACATCAGACAAGCAGCCAACAAAGAATTATCTGCCCCACTGACTTTCACCCACCCATTTCTAATTGTTCTTCAGCACAGCTTCTGAGGAGAAAGGACGAGGCAATGTCACCAATTCAGAGTTCTGAATGGGCACAAAGCATGGCCAGGAGCCCTCTGACAGCAGCATCACGATGACAGCAGAGAGACCACTGTCCCCATGGTCATGGTGGAGAGCAGGACCACAGCTGGGAGCCAGAGTGAGGTGGTGAACATCTTGTTCCAACTTCTGCTGTGCCATCTGCCTTCTAGCGAGGTGACTGACGTTAAATGGATTTTCTCTGCATTACCATCTGGCAGCTGCTTGTACAACAGCAGAGGAACATGCAGAATTTGGCTAACTGTTATCCTAAGAATCCCATCAAGGGTACTTGTAACAGACTCCGAGATGAAGAAAGCTTACAAGGAAAGTTACCTTAACTGGTGACAGAGCATTGCAGGAGGGGAACAGGGACTGGGAACTTATATATCCTTATGTTTTGCAGGTATTGATTTCACAGAGTTCCCATGAAAGTTTCTAAGGGGAAGGGGAGGACACCCATGCAGGTTTCCAAAGGGCAGAAATATCGTAGCCAATGAAATGTCTGTTCTTGAGAAGCATCAGCATTTTTGCCATGCTGTGGAGATATGGTCACTTTTCCAAAATTAGAGAGGCAGAACTTTCCCTCCCCCCCAGCTGTAATGTTTTATGCCAAAAGTACTTCTGATAAAGGAAGGAAATTTAAGGAATTGATAAGTACAAACAATCTCAAAGAAGTGGTACTTTAACATAAATTTCATCTAAAAATGTCAGGATTGCCAAATACAGTTTAACTACAGTATGAAGCAGTATAATAATATCCCTAATGCCAGGTCTTCATCTTTTTAAAGGTCACATTTGCTAAATTTAGGGTCCATAGTAACCTTGCTCAGCTTTAAATGTAGCAGAAAGGGGTTCTTAAAATGATGGAGTGGGATTTTCAATAAATTTGATCCCATGACAGTGTAAATCAATTAATTTTCAATACCTCCTGTGGTGCACTCCTGCCTTTTTCCTTGCTCCTGTGCTGCTGCTCATATATTCTTAAGTAATTTAAACCGAAAAAAGCTAATCTGGATGAAAGAAAAAGATTTTTGTTATTTGTTTTACGGTTTATTTTTTTTAAATGTAGGAAAAATAACACTAAAATACCAGAGGTTTGGCAGAGTTAAGCTGAAGTTATTAAAAGTATTCTGTCTCTACTCTGTGAGAAGAACAATCAATAAATAATCCTCTGCTACATTTCCAGATATTTCTATAGAGTCAATGTGGGATATATTAAGTCTCTTAAAAAAGTGTTTGAGTTGAGATTGTATGAAAACAATTTCCCAGTGTATCAGCACTTCTGCATTCCTATGCATTTTATTGGAGCATAATGAGCATTAGCTGGAATACTAGTTATACTACTTAATTACCTAATGCAAGAGATTGTTTTCTTTGATAAATTCCTAAAATTCAGTCTGGCTTCAATTTCTCACAGCACTTTCACAAGATAAAAAAAAGAAAAAGAGGCAGTCATGCTCAAAACCCAATGATACGAATGCAAACAGAAGGATGAGGAATTGTGACTGCACTTAGAGGAAAAATTGGGAGCGAGCAGTGAAGCATTTTGTCAATGATGCATCAGCACAAGAGGCTCCCAGAGCACAGGGCACAGCTCTGAAGGGCAGGTTTCCCACTGCACACAGTGCAACAGGAGTGGGTACAGTCCAGTCTGGACACTGCAGTGTGTGATAGGAGAGTCATTCTATCCACACTGATGCTGCTGTTGCCAAGAGTTACACCCTCCACACCTTTGGCTGCTGCTGCCCTTGAAAATTATGGGGAGCATTGGACAGTTAGCACGTGTTGGCTCTCCCTGTGCTAAATTTGGGGGCATTTCTGTCTCACAGATAAACTAAATCGTGCTAAAAGAGAAAAGAGGCATCATATAGTAACTTTTTGTTTAATAAGTGTAAAGTGAGCAGTGGTCTCTCTAAACTTGGAGGGACTAATGATCCTGGTAATTAGAGGCTTTTCACTTATTATGGTCTTCTCCCCTTTGAAATTTAGTTAATATGCTTTTCAAATTAAGCCATCTTATACTACAAAGCATCTTATACGCTCCTACTATACCCTAAAATAAACACCCCTAACTTTATGTGAGTTGTGAAAAGGAAAGCCACCATCCTTTAAACAAAAGACCAGAGGAAAAGCACTGTATTGGCCTAACCTGTGCTTAGTGATAGAGGCAAGAATTGAGATGCCACCCTGTTGGAAAACACCTGGGCTAAAGGATAAGCCATACAAAAGCAAGCAGAAATTATTCCTTTTGCTTATTTTACCATGGTTCCAAGAACTTCACGACTTGTTACCCGGGCAATGCATCTTCCCACTTGAAGTCTGAGTCTCACACTGATAATTAGCAAGTACCTGAGTAATTCTAGCTGGTTTGCTGCTCCATTTTTTTCAGTATATACATGCACACATTAAGACCAGACAACGTTTTCTCTGTCAAAATCTGATTAAAATTTTGCATAAAGGAATACCTGTAGTCAAACCATAAATTATTCAAAGTGACTGGGTGCTTCAACAAAATGAAGTTCTCTCCTTACACCCAAAAAACCCCAAACAAACAAAACCCACCAACAAACAGAAAAAAATATCTGAGACGTCACAGAATTTCATGCAAAATGGGCAAAGACTAGCACAGGATTTGTAGCCAAAAGCAACATTTTCAACCAGAGTTTTTAGCCCAAACTTTCACCACTTGCCTAGAGCTGGTTGCATTGATAGAGACCAAGCATGGAATTTTAACTTCCTCTATTTTTTTATTTGTTGTTAAGTGCAGTGTCATTTTTTTCACATACAAAAAATGCAAAAAAAGGAGAATAATTTGAAGTCAGATCATCTACCTCTAATCTGTCTCAGCTGAGGGTGGCAGTGTTCACTAGTTTCTGTAGATGAATATAGAATGGGACTGCACAGTTTTTATGTCCATCTCATTGCTTTGTCATTATTAACAAAAATATAGAACTTCAGGCAGCAATTCTGTAAAAATCCAAGATTTTGGATAAAAGATTATTAAAAAAACCTCTTCATATCCCACACTGATTGCCATTTGTGATGTGAAAGAAGCATTTCCTGGCTTTCATTTTCAAGTATGTCTGATGAAAGCAGTAGTACAATATTGACACCCCTATACCTAAATGTCACAGCTTTGCTTTGTGGTTTTTGCAATATTTTGTTTAAATATTGAAGTGCCACAAAATTGAAATCTGGAAATGCTATGTTTAAGTTCTTTCCTTTTGCCTTCATATTGCTTATAGCACAGCCACAACTTTTTTTGTCAAGCCATTTGCTCATTTTGGTATAGAATAGAAAGCAAATATTGGTANGCAAATATTGGTATTTCAGGTTCTCAAACCAGACCTAGATCTTGGGCACACTGTGTTGACTTTGAAGATGCCCAAAGTGGTTTAAAATGGGCTAGTTCACACACCAGAACCTTAACTTACTATATATTCTTACAATAATTCGTGCCATGTTATACTTCAGATCTGTTTCCAGTAATTGAGAGCCAAACCCCTAAGATCAGAGGAGAACCTAGAGAGGCCACAGGGACCCAGGCACCTGAACCCAAGAGGCTTTTGTTGACTCTGAATCCTTAGAGTTGGCTCTGCCAGCTTTATTCCCTTTCTGCAAAGGGCAGTTGCACTTTTCCATGAGACACTTGCTGCATCTGGGCCCCCCTCACATCCAATCTGCTCCCTGAGCCAGGGATGAGGTTGCTGAGCCCTCGAGCAGGATGTCACCCCAGATCTGACTCTGCAGTGCTGCTGGGAGCAGAGCAGGCAGTTCCTTGCTCTGGATGCTGATTACTGTGCTCCCCTCCCGAGGCTCTGAGCTGTCCAGAGCAGGCATTTGCCAGGCAGTCTGATGGCTGC
This sequence comes from Campylorhamphus procurvoides, assembly GCA_013396655.1. Lineage (NCBI taxonomy): Eukaryota > Metazoa > Chordata > Aves > Passeriformes > Dendrocolaptidae > Campylorhamphus > Campylorhamphus procurvoides. The sequence continues at coordinate 1,057,854 of WBMV01000858.1, forward strand.
TGAATTCCCTCCACTGGGGAACAGAGAAATGTTGAGCCTTACTTTTAACAGCAGTTCATTCCACTGGATGTCAAGATGATACAGCAATTTAAGGAATACACAATTTATCTGTTTAAATTAACCAGGCTTTTAAACAAATACCTTGCCTACCTTGCTCCAACAAACCCAGTGTAAGGTTGATCACTCCTGAGATGGTTCTGTTCAAAAGTGACCCCCTCAGCAGGGGCCACTTCCACATCCAATGCCTTTCCCAACTCAAACCCCACATCAAACTGTAGCTTCTTATAGTCCATTTCTGCCAACAGTGAGAAAACTAAAACAAAGCATGGAAAGAAAAGCAAAGTATGCAAAGTAACTCATACATATCCCTTTTGACATTTCCATCACACACATGCAATTTTCACTTTATGGTTTTTATCAAGTTCTTTAAAGCAGAAGCTTTCCCAAGCTGGGAACTACGAATCAGTGAGTTTCGAACATGTGACAAGTGACGACAGCTGTAATTCCCACTCTGCAGAAGGCATAATTGTTTGCTTTAAAAATCACAATCTTGTGGACAAAAGCCTGTTCACACGTGAAGTTGGGTTCTGAGTGAGACACCTGTTTCAGGAGTACATATCTGTCAAGACCCAAATTCCTCCTCCCTCTCTGTTCAGGAGGGAGTGTTGCATATATGGCACAATGCAAAGCACGTGTTTGTCTTCAGCTGTCCTGGGAGACTTCACATGATGTCAGACCCCGGTGAAGCATCACCTGGAGCCCTCTGGAGCCTGGACAGCCTTTCTTTTGCACCCCCATTGGCAAGGAAGAGCATCTTGCCAAGTCTTCACCCTCCTTAGCCTGTGCCGGGTGATTTCAGAGTGAGCCAGCAATTACTCAGACTGGCATGTGGTCAGGTCATGTGTCAGATAAATTTATCTCATTTACAAGCAGAAGATTCTTCAATGAATAATTCAAAAAGAAATAATCACCTTCATGGTCCATTTTGCCAAGCCCAGGCTCTGCCTCTAACAAGCACCTGCTGAACCTGGTGAGACATGTTGGCTGCAGAATTAGCAATGTGAGCTCAGTGTGTGCCCCGTGCAGGCAGACATCACCCCCTGATCGATCCTACTGCCAAAGGCAAACAGCAACCCGTTGGCCCAACCCTCAGTGAAAGCAGATGAGGTTTTCCTGTCAACTTAAAATGGAGCTGGACTGAATCTAATGAACTGAACCCATGGAGTCCATCATTCACAGGCCCCCATCACCATGAGTAAAATGACTGGCTTTTTAGAAGCTGCTTGTTATTTTCTTTTCAGCAGCCTCAGGGCACAGTGGTTGCCATAAAGCTTATAAAAATAGCAATAGCTGCACTGTGATATTGCCCAGCAGATCTAAAGCCAAGGAAGGTAAAGTTGATGTCAGCAATGTTTTCTTCATCCCTCCTTTTTTAAATGAGATTTGCCATACTTCATAAACCCATAACTAAGTCTGTTTTCTCCACATTTGAATCTCAATTATAAAACTATTAAGATGGTGCAGAGAACCTCTTTCTTAATCTGTATAATATCCCATGGGTTACCTTGCTTTGTGCAAATGAAACAGCTGAGATTTTGGCAGATTACACAGGATAAAGATAATTTTTGTTAAATAACAATTCTGATGTAAGCATTAAAATATAACCTTCTCTCCCCCTTCCCTCCCAATCTGTTTTTTCATGCCAAGAATGGCTAGCTAGTACCATGTAATTGTAACACCCTGCCCAAGTCCTCCTATAACTAAAGGAGGATTGGTAGGACCAAACATTAGTCCTTTTTTTCCTTAAACACATCAGTCAGTCCAACAGTATTTTCATTCCTCCCAAACTGTGCCTGAAGAACAGCAATTTTAAACACAGGAGGAATGCAGGAATAACCTCTAAACTTCACACACTAAATTATGTAGCAGACAAAATGGACCTATAGATTTTGGCTTTATGGCAAGAGACACAGCAGAGAATTGGTTTTCTGTATAACTGAGCTGTTTAACTGGCCATTTTCAGACTTGATATCTCACTTGCTTCAATTTCCAGAGTTCACCACGAGAATCCCTGTGTGAAATTGGGCTCACAGCACAGTGGCACCTGAACTGAACCAAACTTTGAGGCATCTCACACTACAGCCCTGCCACTGCTCTCCTTCACCTGTGGAATGAATGTGACTGCCCTCTGATCAACCTGAGCTATTCCCCAATCACCTCAAGTGAAGAGCACAGTCCATACCTGACAAGTATTGTGACCATTAGACACTTTGCCTGTTTCATCATTACACAGAACACAATGCTTAATTAGCTTTTGATTAACACTCCCATTAGTGTAAATTAATATTAACAAGCAGCAATTATTCTCAACATTGAGAAAACATTGATGAAATTGGTCCTCTTATCTGGGTATGACAATAGTACCAATACACCCAGGCCAAAAGCTTCATGTTGAACATCCAGTGGGAACTGGCATTGAAATCCATAAACCATCTCTAGGTCCAGGTTTCACAGGTTGACTTTCTAAAGTCAGCCAAAGCCTCCATGCCCAAACATTTATTCTTGCACAGGTATGTAAATCTAGTTCTCAGCTGTGCAGTTTTAGTTCACTTTGGAATCACCAAGCATGATGATGTTTCATTGCCGATACAATTTCATAGAGCCACCAGTTGTCAGGATTCAGCTTTGTTCCCCACAGTTAACCATCCTGTCTCAATGCATCCTGCACCCACCAGACCATCAATCTGCTAATTAAAGAGAGACACAGCTCCAGCTCCAGCACTGTGCAACAGCATTCCTCCCAGGCACAGAGTCAGGGATATTTCTTTCACTCTACTGTGTCAGCTTGATGTTTCCACTGGTCACAGCTAATTAGGGCTGAGTGAGCTCTGCTATTGTAGCTCCCAAATGCTGATGCTGTAAGTGGCTCATACACAGGAGAGAAGGGAGAGAGGCACAGAAGTCCCAGAGCAGCCTCCCTGCTTCCTTGGCCATAGTCTCTGCTTTCTGCATCTTCCTTGAAGGAAAGACTAAGAAAACTTGGGCCAGACTCAGCTGTTTTCAGCTCCAAAGCTCATGCCCAGTTGCTGCAAAGAGTAGCCAATGTGCAGTGGATCAGATTTGAAAACCTGATAGAACATAAATTCTCCACCAGAACACTTACAGAAGGGACCATTTCACTTGGTCACCATTAAGCCATATGTCTTAATCAATGCTGAAAGCCTGTATGAGGACTGTCAGCTTTGACCATAAAAGTTCCCTGCTTTTCTGTAATGCTATCACTGATAACAAGGGCCCTGAAATGGCAATAGTTACAATCTTTGTCTGACCCATCCTCTTTTCTCCTTAGCCACTGCCACATAAAGATCCTTACTTCTGCACGGGGAATTTATATGCCATCCATATCAATTCCTCTAGCAGTACACTGTCTGATCCTTTATTAGAGGGAAGATTCAAGATCTGTTAACACCAAGGAAGAGATCCCATGGGTGTCAATGGTCTTTGGATTAGGGCCCCATGAAAACCTTTTCCTGCTGACGAAGCATAGTAAACTTCCACAGACTAAGAATTATTGAGGCAAGCTGTTAATACCAAGAAATCAAACATCAAATATCCTCCCTTTCCATCTTCTCAGGTGTTTTCACATTACCTTGTCTCCTGTGGCAGTGATGAGCTGTGGCAGTGAGGACACATGCACATTGTCCCCAGCTGAAGGAGGAGACACAAAGTGCCTCTTTCCTCCAAAGCAGACATGCAGTGCCACAGTGAAGACACACATGGTAGTTTCATGGTGCACTAAGGCTCGTGGCACCTTCTTCTCCCTGCAGAGTTTTATTCTCTACCAAAAAATCCATCCCTGGCAGAACCACACAGCCCGAGCACCACTTTTCCTCTGGTCTCTCCTCTGTACTGGGGAGTTGTCAGGATGATTCCTGTACAACTCTACGAAGCACTGTTTTGCTGACACCTTATCAAGGGAGGCAAATGGTCCTGAAATGCCTTCCCTGAAGAGCCCACAGACCCTTCTCCTCTGGTTGCCTTAGCTGAGCACTAACAGACCTAAAAATCCCTTTTCCTTCCCTCAGCTTTCAGTGCACTGACTCACATACTCACATCTTTTCAGAACTTCTCCAGCCATCATAGAATGCCCCCTTATTTGGCAAGGAAAAATGTTTGTTGTTCGTTTTGTTTTTTTTTTAATGTTTGAAAACTTCCAAATTAAAAGGCACTTTTAAATTATTAGATATTTGGGCCTTAAGTATGAGGTCATCTTGGAGCTCACACCTTGAATCCACTGTGGTATTTCCCCAGGGATGTTGTGCTACCCAGTTTCTCTCCCAACCTGCAACTTCACGAATTGACAAACTATAGGAAGGGCTTCTGCTGCAGAATGAAAAATCAATAGCTGTCTACTTAGATAGCCCAAAAAGTGCTTAACTTTTAATTGAACACTGGAAAAGAAAATGCAAAGTGCAAGAGCTCAAAACAGCATGAAGCCTGCATAATTATCTTTCTCCTTGCAGTTCCTCATGCAGACTGGAGACTAATTAAACACACATGCAGGCTAGAAAATGATTTGCAGAGATGTATTTTTTGTCAGTTTGCAAGGGGATCTAACCAGGAGGAAAGCACTGGCGAGGAACAGGAGCCACTGCCAGCTGTCTCGTGCTGTTATTTTCACTGGTACCTTTGCTTTTAACTTCAACCATCTAGAGCAAAGACAAATTAGGTTTTGCATCTGCTTTGCAATGAGATGAACAAAGTTTAAGGCAGTGGTGACCTCAAGCTTCAGAAGTAATATAAACACATACTAGAGTCTTAAAGCATTTTGGGGCTGACTTCACATACTGCACAGATATATTTTTCATTGCAAAGCTACCTACCCTAACATGAGCCATTATAACACAGAAACAAAATAAAATAAGCATTTTTCTTCCTTCTGTTGTAGAAGGATGAAAACAAGTAGAGCTCTTAATCTTAAAATCCCTTCTTTACTATTTATTCTCCTAACAACAAGGCCTAAAACATCCATTAAAAAATATATCTACTAAAGTATTTATCCAACACACCACCTCTACCTACCTCTTCTCCCTCATTTCCAGGAGAAGAAAACATTTCAGCCTGCTCACCTTGGCCTTAAATGATGTCTTTTTTCACATCCAAAGAGAAAGCAGCTGCCCAGGCTGGCTCTCCCCTGGCAGGATTGAATTAGAGTCCAGCAACCATTGCCCTAATAGGAGGCGATATTATTAACTTTAATTCATTCACATCAGCATTGATCAGAAGCATTTACTGAGTAGCAGGAGGACAGTGGGATATCAGGACATGGTGCCCAAGGCCAGTGTAATTACCACAGAAACCAAGGATGTTGTGATCACACCAAACAACCCTGTGTGATTATAATGGAAAATTCTGATTTTCTGTGTTTTTCACTCTGCACGCACCACCTGAGGACTCACACAGTCAAAGGGATGTGGTGTCTGTGAGTCTGCATCCCCCCAAAAATTGTCAGCTACTTCATGGACTGTAGCTGGCAAGTACATTTTTAAGGTGACGTGGTGGTTTGACTCTGGATAAACACCTGGTGTCCAGCAAAACTCAAGGCATTTCCTTCCCCCTCTTTCGCCTTCCAGAGGGAAGGAAAAAAAACCAGCTAGGAATTTACAGCTAGAGATAACAACCAAACAAGGAGCTTTGATTAATACCATGGGCAAAGCAGAAGTTAGAATAATGCTTAAGTTTATTACTAAAAACTAAAAGAAACAGGTTAGAAACACTTTCCCACCACCACCCCTCCGTCTGTCCATGCCCCCTCCTTCCCCTGATGGTGCAGGGGACAGGGGAATGGAAGGTTTACAGTCAGTTGCTGTTGGGTCAGCCATTCACAGATGTAAGTCCAAGACTTAAACAGCAGTTCTGTCTCAGGGGGCTTTCCTGGGGGCTGCAAAGGGGACAGCTCACTTCACCACAGTCGTCACCACGGTCACAGGGGAATTACAACTCTGAGTCCTTCCCCTGCGCTCCATGGGGTCCCCCCCATGAGAGAGATCCTCTGCTCTCTCGTGGGTCATTCCATGGGGTGCAGTCTCTCATGAAAAGCTGCCTGTACCTGCTGAGCATGAGTTTCACCCTCTATGGGTCTTGGCCACAAATGTTTGCAGGACCTCCGCTCCACCCTGGGGGCCTCCCACGAGGTAACATCTCCTTTCATGCCTCCCCCTGCTCCGACAGGGGGGTCTTTGCACCCCGATGGATCCCATGGGCTTTGAGGGGACAACTCGTAATCACCATGGTCATCATCATGTATTCCAGGAATAATAGTTTTAAGTTCTCTCCCTGATCCTTGTGGTCCCTCCTCCTCCTTCTCCTCTTCTCGTGCACTGACCTTGATGTCTGCATTGTGATGTTGTTAACCCATGGCTGCCAAATTCTAACTCCCCAACAACTTCTTAAATATGTTTTCACGCAGGGGTGTAACTTAATGGTTCCAAAGCAGGAAGCTTTCCTTGGAGCTGGCCCTCATTGGCCCTGCTCTATAGGATGAAGGGAAACTTCCATAGGCTTCCAATCTTCCTCTTATAAAAAAAAGCCTAATCAGAGAAACCCATGACAGGTGATGATGACAATCTTCAAATAATTTTTTCCGCCACTGAAGCACTGTAGGGCAAGAGAAAGGCGACAGTACTGCTCATAAATGGTGCTGCTCCAGGCTGTGCAAAGCATAATGAAACTGTAAGTTATGGCAGTGTGTGGCTCTGACAAAGTAATTCAATGCCACTTTAGGATCTCAAGAGCTCTGGTGGAGCAAGACTGGAAGACTTTGGATGTGCCAGTCTCTCCAGAAAGGCATTAGTTTTAGATATCCAAAAGCCTGGACTCCTGCAAGCAGAGAGAAGCCTTCCTGAAAACATGTTGGCTGTGAGAGGGGCTGTGGTAGAAGTTGGGATGGGAGAAATTCACGAGGTGAATGATCCCTTCTTACCTTTAGTAACAATTGCACTCCATCGCCATTTTAAAATCTCCCACGTAAATAAATGTGCCCCTGAATTCTGTCTCCACTCCTCCATTTCCCTGAGCTCCGCTTCTCCTGCCACACGTCCCTTTTCTCCTTCCATGCCTAGAGAAGCACAGGAAGGGTTGGGGGACACAGCACAGGCAGACGACTGGTTTCCTTTGCCCTCACTCAAATGCTGTCTTGATGAAGTTCCTTTCATTGGCATCACTGCCCCACAGCCCAGCAGGACCTGCCTGTCCCCAAACTCCCTCTGTCCCCAAACTCCCTCTGTCCCCTTTCCAAATGCCAAGAGCAGAGGGGGCAGTGGGGACGAGAAGGCTGGTTGCTCCCATGTGTCCTCAAACACCAGGCTCAGATTCAGCTCGGTGAACCCCAGCTGGCCACACGGGAGCTGCCTGGGGCCACTTCGTGCCATAAAACATTCCGGAGCTGTCAGAGAGTCATTCTAACCTCAGGTGTCCCCAGGCAGAGTTATCCCTTCGAGCTCGGCACCTCTGGCTCCCACAGGATGCGGAGCCGGGGCTGATGCAAGTCCCCATCGCACGGCCAATGCTGCCACCCTAATGCAAAGCGAAGAATAACCCACAGCAGGCAGGAGTGGAGAGCCCTGCCGTGAGCACCTCGAGTCCCCCAGGGAACCCAGGCGGGGCAGGGACCTGGAAAGTGTTTTGTCCACTCGCATTCAGAGATTTAAGGACAGGCGCCTCCTGCAAGGCACGGGAGTTTATGGGAAACGCATCCCGGGCTGGTAAAAGGGACACAGTGTCAGAGGAACAGCCCTTGCTGATGGGGAGCAGGGAGGAGAGAGCCCACTCGCCCTCCTCAGCCCCTGAGTGGTCAAATAAAGAAGGAATAACTTCTTATATGCTCTTTCTCACAATCATATGATGTGAAAAATTATTACGGAGAAACCTTCAAAGTGTATCCCGCAGAGCATTAAACGGATGGAAAAAGACTTAACACTGTCTTCTTTATCCATCGTAAGACATGAGGTAACATGAATGTTTTTTTAAAAGCCTAGAAATATGCAAAATGGCCAAAATAAATGCTCTTGCCTATTAGTCTAACACTTTCTCCGTGTGAGAAAGCTGATTCCTCCCCGGAGCAGCGGGAGGCGCAGGGCAATGCTGACACCTACTGTCGGCATCTCCATCAAACCCGGGGGCAGATCCATCGAACTGGGCCAAGGCACCTTCAAAGTACATATACTCATTGCAGGTAAACATTTATTTTCTTTAGGACACCCACAGGACTTTTATGCATTAATTCTCCCCCCCCCCCCTTCTGGATTTGTTTTCTCCATTAAATTTTACATTGTTCCTTTCATCCAATTAGTACTAAAATTCTCTTTTTTTTCATCACGGTGCAGATAGAACACACGTTTTATTTCCTGCAGCAAGAAACAATAAACTGCCAGAAAAAGCCCTACAGTTTCAAAATGAAGCTCATCATGGTGTTTGTGCCTCTGCTGCGGTGCTTGAACGGTGTCTCTAATCACTGAAGTGACATCCAGGAGCCCCTCGTGTTGTACCTTGCAGGAACCACCAATGGGGGGAGGAATAAACCACGAAGCTGCAAACCGAATGCAATGCTGAGAGGCACCGGCAATTAATAGAAACACAGAAATCGTGTGTGGCTGTGTATCCCTGGGGGAGAATAAGCAGCATCCACCCCTTCCACACACAGCAAAGTGAACAGAGTGGCTTTCAGCAGTGCCTGAGGAAGTTGTAAAAGTTTATTGCAAGATGAGTTATTCCTGCTTACATCTTTAAAGAGTGCCCTTAGTGGAGCAGTCCTAATTATAAGCAATTAATGTACTTATTAGGTGGTATTACAACCATTCCTGCCAGTGTGCCCTCGGTACGCTGTGCACAACAAGCAGCCATTGTTACAAAGTAAGACAGACTTTGGAAAAGATCCTGCTATTCCTGACATATCTCATCAAAAGTCACTGGAAAATAAAAGAAGCTTGAGACTTGTCTTTCCTCTCTCATCCTCATCTCTGTTCTGAGCTGGTGCACACGAGGCCCAGCTGTGGCACAAAGCTCTGTAAGAGCAACACCTGATGAGCATTTTAACTCTAACACAAGGTGTATTCAGGTAGAGGTGATGGCTTTGAGGGGCTGGTCAGAAATTGTCTGGTGAGAGAATTTCCTGAGGGAAACTCTTTAGATGGGTAGGTAATGGCAGGACTCTGGTATCCTGTTGCTCAGGTTGGGCTCAAATCTCTTTCCTGCTTCCTCTGGTGTTGGCTTAGTCTAGGGAAGCAATGGTTTTGAATTTCTTCTTTGACAATGTTGTGTTCCCTTGAATCAGAAAGGGAGGAACCTCAAAAAGGCAAGATAGAAAAAATGGTATCTAGCTAAGCTGTTTTCTCTCCTAGTGTTTGTATTGCTATGCCATCTGCCTCTTGCAATGTGTTTGCTGTACACATGTACCATAAAGAGATGTTTGTTTGGTGGATGGATGCAGGAAGACGAGCGAGGTCATGGGGCTGCCACTATCCCAGCTGTCTCTTTGTGGTTAGTCCTGATTGTCTCCTTGCAGGAGCTCACACATTCCTCCTGCACACGAGTGCAGTGTCTTCTCTGTTGATGTTTGTTTTTATGAAGGAAACATTTGTAGACCCTCAGTAGGGAGGAAAGCTTTGTGCTGTGAGCACAGAAAGAGCTCCATGTAGGGGGAGGCAGGTGGAGTAGAAAGAACTGCATGAGCCAGCGAGGTGGGAGACAGGGGTCTGACAGACCCCCTGCCACCACTCAGCACTGGGGGCCAGAGCTAATACCTTGTCATTGTAGAAGCACTTTGGGAACAGAAGAGGTTGGGCAGTTTCCAGAAAGCTTCAGCCCTTCCCCTGCAGCAAAGCTGGTCCCACCTGCAACCCCTAAGCTGGGGGAGACTATGGCCTATGTGGGAAAGGTGTTTTGAGGAAGATATGGTGCCTTCCAGTGTGATGGCATAAAAACCTGTCTGTCTCTAAAAGGAACGAACACAAGGAGCACACTTTTCTTGTGCCCTCACTCGGAGCATTCAGCCCTACCTATGTGCCAGGGCAATAAAACTAGCAGTGCTCCAGCTGGGCAGAGACCAGGGCTGGCTATTCTAAGTCAGGTGCCCCCTTGGGCTTTGGGGGTGCCCACAACTGGCACCTTTCAGCCTAAGGAGAGTTGGAAGGAAGTGTTTGATATAATCCCACTCTCTCTCTTTCAGTGTATGAGGTAATGAACAACTTCAGTGCTTAAAGGTGCCGTGAGAAGCTGCAGGGCATGTGTGAATGCCAACATTTTATGGAAGGGGTGGTTTTATTGCCAGCAGACTTTAAAAAAAAATCCTGCAGTTTATATTAATAAGACTGGCTGTTATTGCATGTCAAGAGTTATTGTGATTTATAAAGTACTTCTTACTTGGTGTGTGATGAAAACCCTTGGCTCTCAGTCCCAATCACTAACGGGAGATGATAGTGGCTTTATCTGCAATAGCCAACTTGACCTGGAACCTTCTAACATTTTTAATGATATTTTAGTGCTGCCTTTTACTTTTAATTTTAAAAGAGGGACAGCTGCAGTGCTTGGTGTTAATGTCCCAAACAGCCTTGCTCCATGAGTGTAATGCTGCAGAGTTGGGCCTTGAACAACATGCTCTGCCTGCTGTTCCCAAGCCTCTCATCCAGGACTGTTATTCTGTTGAGAATTTGGCACATTTTAGAGATGACAAAAATATGACAGAAGGGAAAAGGGGTGCAGATGAGTGTAAGTAGATGGCTGGGCCCAGAGTTATGTAACTGTTCTCAAGTGTGCTTCTTGGGGAAAAAAAAAATCTGTATTTAATACAGAAAGTGTATTGCTGTAAGTGGAGAGGAGACTCTTGCAGAAGGGGTCTCCTTAGGACCTGTTGAACTATTCTGCCCCAAAAGCATATGCAGATATATAAGTCCTAATAAGCAGCAAGGCTGACATGCACAAGGCTCCCTTTGCTCCTGCTCTGTCGAGCTGTTCTTTAGAGGATTGGGTGAGGGGTGGGTGCAGGTTGGTGACTGGGCATCACCAGCCCTGCAGAGGTAGGTCTGGCTCCTGCCACGATAACACAGCCTGGTATGAAACTGCTGATCTGTGCATCATCTTCGCAACATGAGCTGTTTATTTCTAGTCCTGTGGTATCCCTAGGGTTAGAGCATGTAGGAATTCCTGGAAAGGCAAAGAGTTCACTGAATTCGCTGTGTGGGGAAAGGTGTCAGAAATGAGGTAAGCTCAGGACACACTAACACTGCTGTGGCTCCATCTAGTTGCAGGGGAACTTTTAATTAAAACCAATCACAAGAAACTAATGTATCCTGCTAAATGCAGCAAAGCAGCCACATTTCCCTGGGAATTTTCCTGCAGAGCTACATTTCTTGGCTGTGAATGCTGCATGTGGCTGCAGGTCTGCAGGTACAGGGGAACCCCTACCCCCTTGCCTGTCCCGAGTCCACTTGGGCAGTTTGTGAGCTGGCTGCTGGAAACAAGTACAACAGAACTCTTTTGCAGGGGTAAGGAAAAAAGCTTGCCACCTAGGGGGCTGAAAAAGCTCATAAATACCCAGAAATGTGGTCATTTCTGGCAGTGAAAATGGGTGACGTCACTTGATGTGGTTTGGGACTCCTGTCCTGACCCACTTGGCATGGAGAAAGCTCCTATCAAGCTCTTGCTGCATTTTCACACCTACAAAACCCCATGAGCTGTTTCACTGCCAGCTGGGACTCGTGGTAGGGCTGGAAAAACCTGGCTGAAAGGAATTGCTACTAAATATGTTGTCACTGTGCTTGGCAATCCAGTCTTTTAGGTTGTGTTTACTTTATAACTAAATGCAAGACCAGTTCCAAGGCAGAAATATGATGTAGAGGGACAACAAAGACAAAATACATTTAACTTCAGGAGATGAATGCCATCCTCCTTTGAGATGTGAGAGCACATCAGGAAAATGGCAAGGAATAGTCTTCTATAGAATCCCTGTAGCAGCTACCAGAGCCAAGGACAAGAGATGGTACAATTACCTCAGAGAATGGCAGATATTTTACAGAAAGCCTCCCTCTGAAATGCAGGTGGAGAATGACCACAGATGCTTACAGGAGACTTAATTGTCCTTGCCAGCAAGGCTCATTATCCATACATAAACATATGTGCTGCTTCTTAACAGCAAAGTGCAGCTTTTTCAAGAGAGTATTTTAAATCTGAACTGCTTGAGTGTCAAATTAGTTGAGCCTGGCTTCGTTTTAATTACAGCAGCCATTGGATGACGTGCTACTTCTGTAGGGGAAGCAAGATATGTTTGCAAAGTCAGTGCCCCTAGAAGGTGGCTCTGTGGTTCAGCACGGCTGCAGGAGGGATGCTGGAGGTCAGTGAGGAGCCTCAGTGCCTCCTTCAGTGGGGTTTTGCTTTGGTCTCAAGCAGGGTTACCTTCTAAAGAGATTTCAGTCAACAAGAGGCAGCAAAGTGAGAGCTGGACCTTGGGACTGCTGCCCTCCACCACCTGCAGTCCCCCTGTACCAGGGCAGGCACAGAACACAGCCAGGTTAGACTAATAACACCTTTTAATCCTCATTCTGCATTTGTGTGAGGCACTGGAGAGCTGAACCCCAGGGAAGCAGGCAATTTCCTGCAGGTCTTTAACAAGGTGTGGCAGGAAAATGAGGAGAGAGCAGCACCTCTGGAGGCAGAACTGGCAATGAAAGCATTTTCTCTCCTCAGGCATCATTTATAACCACCTTGCTGGTGATGAAGATGAGGCCCAGGTACTTCAAAGGGTGTCTAATGTTGGGAGTGGGCTCAGAAAGAGCTGCCTTTGAAGTGTGACTGAAGAGCAGGTTGGGCATGGGATAAGGGGGGTGAGTGTCCTGACAGGTGGAACAGGTTGGGTGAAAGGAGGGACAGGATTATTTCCTTTCTGAGCTATTGTATCAATGCTACCCAAGAGACCTGTTCACAAATCTTTTTAGATTGGCCACGTTTTTCAGATAATAAACTGTGGTAGTTGTCAAACTCCTGGTTACTTCTGGGGGAAGTGGAATTGAAAATTGCAGGACAAGCTGTCAGATGGTGCTGGATGAGCAGGATTGTCATGGGCTGGTGTTCACTCCTCTCTGTTCGTGAGCAGGAGTGAACAAACCCCATTTCAACAATGGGCTTGGCTGGGGCACAATACCCAGGCTTTCAGAGCTCAGCAATCCTGTCCTTCACAGAAAATGAAATAAAATCACTCCTTATTTCACATGTACCCCAGTCTTTGGTGAAGGACCCTGAGGGTACCACCACTGCATGAAGGGACCCTGCTGACACAGCCTGAGCATGGCATTTCTAAAGCACAATCTGTGAGGTTTATTTTTATTTCCTAGCACTGAAGAGGATGCCTGGGCCAGCACAGATGCCTGTCAGTGTGAGATGCCTCCTTGCATGGGTTTCTCACACGAGCAGGATGACAGACTTTACAAGCATTATTGTTGGGGTGTCTTACTACTTGAAATAGCCCACTCATTACATTTGAATGTGGATTTTTGGGGATGCTGAAAGCCTTTTAAAATTCCATCTGTCCTTGTACTGTAAATCTAGCAGGGAAAGCTCTGAGAGTGCAGGAATGGAAACTCAATGCCTGCAGCAAGTCTCTCTGCCATTTGTGAATAAAGGTTAATAATGTTTGAAACTCTTAACTCAGAGTTCGGTCTACCATCCTTAGGCAAAAAACCCCACAAACCCCATCCTTTAAGTATTATTTCAGGCTTTCCTTTGTCAGAGCAAGGCCATGAACTGAGACTGCACCTCCTGAGCGGTGCTTCCAAAATCCCAAAGCCTTTGGTACTCCTTGTACCAAAATTAGGAGAGGAAATGAGTGATGATTGTTCCCTGTAAATCAGTACCAAGGTGTGGAATCCTGCCTGCTTGTATGTAAAAGGTATCAGCAGAGTTGCTGTTTGCTGAGCAGTTCAGGCTATAGCCAGTGTCAGACTCTGCACTGGAAGAAAACAAGTAGCAGCTTTTGTCCCATCCCCTATCAAGAAGAGCAAATCAATGTATATAATCCAGCCCAAGTGTTTAAAACCTAAGCAACAAAGACAAATTATAACTGAGCAAGCAGTAAGAGACAAAAGGCAAGACATGACAGTCCATCTCAATTCCCCCCTCTCTTCTTGCCAATGTCACAGTGTTTAAGGCTCTCATTCTTCCTGTTTCCTGCTGAAAGTGCTCGGCTTCCACTTCATTTCTACCTCTCTACTATTGGGAGCTTTTACTCACAGGCAAGGAGGTTTCTAACTCCAATGGGACATCTAGAAAACAAGGTGCTGTCCCACGGCAGAGGCTGAAGTCCCAAACACAAGCCATGATAATATACTGGGTGAACTGGGCAAAAACAATCACAAGAACACCCAACATGTGTTTGTGTCCCTCCCAAAACCCAGCACAGATGCAAAAAAGTCTTCTAGTGAATGCAGGGTGTGAACAGCAGGGATATCTGGGCCCTGCTGACTATCCCTGCTTTTGTGGAGCAGTGGTGGCTGCAGCCTCACAGAACAGCTGGAGCTTAAGAGAATTTGGGAGTACAAGAGGGGATGCAGGATTAGGGGAGCACCTGTGGTTGAAGGATGCTGCTGCCTTGCTCTCATTTGGATTCCAAAACCCCTAGTATTTAGCTTTTGCTATGTATCCAAAAATTGAGACAAATCCTGCAGAAACTAAGTCAGAGGTTTTAAAGAAAGACACCCCAAACTGGGATTTTTTTCATTGAGTTGTTGTTTGTTTTCCCTCTGGATTTTTGAGCACACTGACCCAGGGTTTTCCATAAACATGAGAACTACACATTTGCCTCTGAAAAACTCTGAAATCTCTTGGGGTACTGACAAGATGCCTGGTGAGCACAGGGGGTCTGTCCCTTGCAATGTGGCCTGAGTCCCAGCTTAGTGCTCTAGGAATGCACAGTGTGTAAATAAGGACAATAACATCCCTTGTTTGTGATAGTTTGGCTTTTTCTCTTCCCTTTCTTCCTTCTAAAGAGGTAACATCATGACTGTGGTTCTCTGAACTCGCCCCATGTGCTCAGCTTTGTCAGCAGAACACTTGCAGAGCCCAATCTTAGCCTGCTCCTAGTCCTGCTAGGAAAACCTCACTTGTGTTAATAAGGTCATAAACCTTCTCCAGCCCTATGCTGGGGTGATTACCCTTCTGAGGAGTTCACTTGGAGCCTCTGAAATGGCTGGAGTCTCCCACTGTGAGCAGATCAAAGGCACCAGTTCTCTGATAAAGGTAGGAACTGTCAGGGTGTCAACAAATAAATTGGATTTTTGGCCAAACTGTCAGATCTTGTGTCAGAACACAGAGTGGGTGACTGCCAGGCACTACTATTATTATGGAAAATACCATATCTGAGATTATATCCCCCTGACCCTGTTCTCCCAGGTGTTGTGTACACCAAAAATGTATCTTTGGGGCTCTTTCTGCTTAACCAGGGTTACATGGGGAGGAAGGGAATTGCTCCAGGTTATGTGACAGCTCAGGGCAGAACTAAGGCTGGACATGGGGTTTGCTGGGTGTTGTCCTAGCAGAGCTGGCATGAAGCTTCACCAACACGAATGAGCTGTCAGCTCTCATGTGGCCTATGCAAGGGAGGAACATCCTGTAAAAAACAACCTACAGTTTCTCTTTCACCTGTTTTTGCTCTCTTTCCTATTTCCCAGGGGACTCAGGTTGCCCAGAGAAGCTGTGGCTGCCGCATCCCTGGAAGTGTCCAAGACCAGGTTGGATGGGGCTTGGAGCACCCTGGGCTGGTGGAAGGTGTCCCTGTCCGTGGCAGGGGGTGGAACAAGATGGTTTTAAAGGTCCCTTCTAACCCAAACCAGCCTGAATTCTCTGATATCCCCTGGAAATAACAAAACTGTAGTGTTAGTGCAGGTGGGGCAGGCTGGCTCAAGCATTTGGGCTCATCCTGCCAAACCCATCCTGCTGCTTCTCCTGCTCCCTTCCTGGGGGCACAGCCTGCAGCCTCCTCCAGGTGTGCTGCCTGGAGGGGCTTTGCCAATGTCTTGCACACAAATTGCTGCCATTGAGGGCCTTTTGTTTTCCCTTAGCTGAATTATTGTGAGAATTTAAAATTAGTAAGGGAAGAACCTCAAAAGTGTTGGCTTCTGTGCTCAGGGAGAGAGATTGCTGCTTTTGGGGTTTTCCTGAGAAGTGCCCATTGCAGGAGGAAGCCCCATGGAATCCAGGCCAGCAGCTGGCAAAGCAGCCACCAGCTTGGCTCCTCTCTGCCATTTTCGGGATGCTCAGGTGCTGTTTCAGGGCACACCGACAAGCTTTCTGTTGTCAGCAAGCCTGCAAGGCAAGACTGCTCTGTGTGGGTGATTATTTTCTTGCCTTTTTTTTCCCCCCCCATTTCCCACCCCAGCCAGAGCCTTGGCACAACTTCTGGCTCTCCTACGTTGCCATCTGACAGCAGCACATGCCTCGTGTGCTGGTTGGCACTGCAGAAGGGCAGCTCGGGCACGGCTTTTAGGGAGTGATGGTGAAGCCTCTGCCCTGCTTTGGGGATGCAGCAGCCCTGGCTTCATGTGGGATATCCCTCCTGCACCCTAATGGGGAGCTCCTCTCTGCAGAGGAGAGAGCAGGTAAAGTAAAACAGAAATTCAACCTGTGCAATACCCCAGCTTGCTTTCAGTGGCTTTGGGGGGCTATCAGCATCATTTTACCCTTTTTTTCCAAGAGCAGGCAGAATTTCCTTCTTATTTATCATTGCAAATGCATAACAACCAGCTCTTTCCTGCCTCCCTTAAAGAAGTTTCTTCAAAAATCATCACTGACTTTTTTTTTTTTAGCTGAAGGAACTCTTTTGTCACTGAAGTGTATTCTGTGATTAACTGTGTGTGCACTCCTGACTCTGCTCAGAGGGCTCTGATAATCCTCAAATCTGCTTCTGAGCCAGCCTGGTCTCCCCATCTCCCTCCTGTGGGTACATCGTGGCAACCTGAAGTTTAAATGGCTGGGGGCACTCAGGGATGGGCCATTACCACATTTAAATGTTTCTCCTACATGCTAGGAAGGGCCTCAGCAGGGGAAAGAGAAAGATTCGTATGCTTAATTAACTGACCAAGATAATTAAGATGTGCCCAGCTTCAGGCCTGCAGGGAGGGCACTGGAGTCAGTGGATCCAGCTGTTACTTAACAGTGCAAAAGCTTTGCTCCATTGGTGAGGTTAGAAGTGTAGTGGGCCAATGTCTCTTAGTGCTGAAATACTTGGAAAAAGCCATCCCAACCCTGCTGGAGCATCAGGATCTAGGAAGTTTTCTATTCCTGGCCAGATGAGGCTGCCTGAATGGGACAGAGCTTGCTCCTGCTTGACCCTGCCTGCCTGGGGCAGGGGATGGGTCTGAGCTGAGCTGCTCCAGGTGCCTTTAGGGAAAGTGCTTTGGGCTTGGGATCTGCCAAACCTTCCCTGTGGGTAGGCTGGAGGTGAAAAACAAGCAGGTTTGTTCCACGCTGAACATGCCCACGTCTTGTCACACGAATGTGCAGCACGGAAGAAAACAAAAAACAAGCTACAGATGGACACTGGCAACCTGTTGCTAAGCACAAGCCTCTAAATTCAAAATAAACATAATGCAGCAGAGCTAGCACCTTCTCACTGGGATCCATGAATTTCCAGTGTGGATATTGTAATGTCCTGAGCATCTTTGCAATGAGGACTTGATTTCAATTTGGATTTCATCAGCGTGTAAAACAAATTCCTGGATAGGTCAGAAATTCTTATATTGATTATAAGAAGGGGAGTGTCTGAATGCTGGTGAGGTATAAAGGTCCTGGGAATTGCTTCAAGCTTGGCCAGAAGGGGCTCCTGAAAATGCCTGGATCCGTCCTCAGACTTGCAGATGCTGCTTAGGTCATTCAGGAGAAGTTTCTGCCCTCTTAGTCAACACTAATATCAGAGACCACACCTTCCAGGGCCAATGTATCTATTCCTGTGACTGTGTCCTCCTGCCATTTAGCAGTTTTCCCTTAATCTCCTCACCTTCCTTTGCTGCAGCTGACATCCCTTGCTTGCCCAGAGAGTAAGAAGTTCTCCCCATGAAGGTCTGATGGGCTGGACACAACAGTAACAGCCAAAGGAAACCATGCAAATGTTGTTTTTCACATGTATAAAACTGTTCTGGCTAGGCAGGGTCATTTCTGGAAGGTTGGAGATGAGGCAACCTGGGCAGGTGATGGCAAAGAGCTGCAGCTCTTCTGGGCTCTCTCCCATGCAAGTTTTTCTGGAGGCACTTAAGAAGATTTAATTCCAGCTGCTCTCTAGTGCCAAGGCTTTCTTCTCCTACCCAAGAAGATAAGAGCAGCTGCACTTGGCCAGAGCTGAGCTCCCTCTTGCCTGGTATTTCATCTTTAGCTGAGGAGGGAAAAGCAGGCATGTTTCCTTGCCTGACCTTCCCACCAGCCACATGTCACCTGCTTGTGGCTGCCACAGCCCCAAAAAAACCCCAGCCTGCCTCTGCTCAGGAAGGGCTCCCAAATGGGCCCAGGAAAATCAAGGGATGCAGTGGAGCCCCTGGGAGCTTCCCTGGGCTCTGAGGACTGAGCTGTGTAGCACATGCACTGGGGTGCGTGTGTGCCCAGGGTCATTAACTGAAGTCAGACACGTGTGTTTCCAATCTTACATGCTGAGGTTAAGACAGAAATGAGGATGACACTCAATTATTTCTTTATTAGCAAAGCTCAGGGACATCTCCACGGCTGCATAATTAATTTTAATTGTGCACAGGAGTGACTCCTGTCAGGGCTTCAACTGAGATACTGTGTCTGTCTTTCACAAGAAAGACCATAACTATTCGTGTTAAGGTCTGTGGAGGGTGAAGATTTGGTGACCTCTTTTCCTTTCATGATTGAAAATTTTCCAGCTGGTGGAAATAGAGAAGCTCCTCCTGAGAATGTTCCTCTTCACTGGACGGGCTGAAGGGATCTCTGCACATCAGTGAGGAACACAGTGATTTATACTTGGATTTACACAACAAGAGACTGAAAGCAAAATTAATGCTCTGGTCCCACAAATATTTTCTTAAAGGCCGTGACAAAGCACCATGATGAGATGTGAGGACCGTGCAGATGTTCACACTTCCTCATATGCACCTCATTGGATCAGTTGTGTTCATTACCCTCTCTCTGTGCCTTTAGGGGGTGTGAAGCCTCCAGGTGTGCCAAAGAGTCTCTGGAGTGTGTTAGTTTGTGCACAGAGAGCAAGTTATGGCATAGGGAGGACAGAGGCCATAGAAGGACTTTATTCTGTTCTTCTCACTGCCATTAAGTTGCCACAAAACCTGACAAAGAAGGCAGCAGCTGGATGGCTTTCCCTGCCATCATTCCTGGTCTCCAGAGCACCATGTAGGGATGCTCCAAGGCCTTTGTCAGACAGGAGCTATTCATGGTTAAGCTGGTGGAGGAGAAGGACATGTGGGTGCAACACGATTATGGGGGGTCAGGGAATGCCAGAATTGGAATCAGAGCAAGGAAGGTCCTGCACTCACCTCCCTTGGTTGTGAAGTGGGTAAAACACTGTGACACCCAATTTCTAGTTATTTGTGTAGTCATGTGATTTAAAATATTTTTAAAAGGGCAAAGTGCTAAAGCACAAAGAGTTATAAAGTATAACCTTTATAATTACCCTTATGGAGAAAATATTTACACTTTCTTAGCTCTCATTTGCTGGTGAAATACCTTCATTGGAAAAAAAATACCTAGCATTGGAAAAAAACAACCTAAAATCCAAACCCAAACTATGCTGTGTTTTAATTGCAGCCTGGCTTTTGATCAGAGTTGTATTTTGAAGGGGGGGAGGAGGGAGGGAAAGGAGGAGAGAGAGAACTGTGGCTTTGTGTGTATTCTGTGTTACATTATTATTCAGTAAGCCCTAAACCACAAAAGCTCCTACGGGAAGATTCATTATCGCATTAAGCACGAGATAGGGAGGGGATGCCTTGCTGGCAGCCGCAGACAATATGTTGCTTTTTCACTGTGTTTGGGTTGATCCCCCCTCCCCTGTGGGGGCTGCGAGCTCTGGAGAAACAGCTTCAGACACAGTCGGATGGGAAAAAAAAGAGAGAGAGAAGAAGAAAGGCAGACAGAGGCAAGTGACCGCCACGCAAGGCACTCCAAGGGCTCCTCCGACACCAGACAGGTCCCCAGCCCACAGGGAGCCCTCTCAGCCCCAAACCCATCGCCAGGGACACCCCGGCATCCCACCCCGATCCGGCCACCCCACCCTCTCTGCTCCTTTGCCGTGCCCTTCCCCTCCCCTCGGGTTTCGCTCTCCTGCCTTCGGGAAGGGTCTCATCCTTTCCCCAGGGAGGTGGGTGCTGTGGGGGGACACAGCGGGTGATGCTCCAGCTCTGTCAGGGAAAGGACCCTCTGGAAAAAAAACCCTAAATATTTGCACAGCACCCGGATGTCCTTGTTGCAAGAAATGGGAAAATGAAGGTGTTTTCCTCCCTGAATCTCTGATGGACAGTGGCTCAGCCTGGGGGTGACCGATGGGAGCCGGCAGTGGGGATAAAAAACACAGAGATTTTGGAAACCACTCAGCACCTGCCTCCTGACAGCAGGCAGGCTTCAGGCTCCTCTTGGGGGATGCTCACTAATGAATAGCCTGGCAAGCAGGGTTTCTTTTTAAGTAACAGTGTGGGCTGTCTTCTTGTAGCGAGGATAAATTTAAAAAAGTAGATATTAAAGCCCATTTATTCTGCTTTGTAAACTCAAATCCACGCACTGGAGGCCCGGCTTGGATTGTTCTTTTGGTTACGAAACCCCATTCTTCCTGCGAGGGAATTCTGCAGCTTCAAGACTGGCTGGTTCCCTAATTTGCGTCTTTAAAAAAAACAAAACCAAAGATACATCCCTTGCATGTTACATTTTATTGATGTTACTGTAAAATACATATTTGCTTGCATTCCTAATTGGGGAAGCACAGATGGCAGTGGCTTCTGCTAGAGTGATACGCTCTTTAAAATATCTGGTAACATTACAACAAAGTGTAGTCATTAAAATGAGTGTCTGTCTGTGTGTGCCGCAGCAGTTTCGTTCTCAGGAGCAAGGCTCTCTCCTGCTTCAGGGAGGGAAGGCTGGTTTTAACCCATCCTTGGGCTCGTACCTGATGCCCTGGGATAAATCCAGTGCAGTGGGACCAATCCAGTGTGGTTCACCTGAGCACAGCGCTACTGAAACCACTTGCTTGAGGGCAAAATTATCCTTTCTTCATAAAGGTGTTCATAAGGGAGTGATGTGCCACGGGCTCTGGAGCTGGTGGAAGTCATAGATAAATTTGTTTTGTTGTTGTGTGCAATAAAAAGGGAGTTGAAGAGCAGCCAGTGATTCCTTGAAAATGCATTGGTGCTCAAAGTGTCTCGAGGACTTGGTCCCTTGGAAGGGCACTGCTACTCTGGAAAGAAAAGTAAGGAAAATTCAAAAAAGCCTGAAGAGGTAGCATTGCAGAAAGGCTGCTCATGTTCTTCAGAAGACTGTTCTAATTCTCTCTTCTCCTCCAACTCCAACTGTCATGAGCAACCACAGAGCAAGTGAGCAGCATTTTCCAGAGCACTTGCAATGTGTTGGCAGCAAGCAGCGAGCGCATGTGGGGAGGGAGAGCCAAGCTCTTGCAGTCGTTTGATTTTAAACTAGTTTTGTGATGAAGCCACCAACCACCAGGGATCCTCTGTGCTCCAGCATGCCCTACTCCCTGGCTGTGACCAGGGTGCTTTGCCACTGACACCTTGGCCCCTCCAGGCTGGGGACAACCCTGCACGTGTCGGTGCCCTGGCGCTGTCCCTTGTGTTTGGAGGGTTAAAATACTAACAGCTCATGGGGGTCTGGAGTTTCATTAACTTTATGCTTTAAAAGGCTCCAGGCCAGCCACGTGTTCATGTTCATACCTGCAGTTATTAGTCCTGGTGCCATCAGCTCCTTCAGTTTTAAGGAGAAGCCTTAACCCTCCAGCCTGCAGAGCCCTGCAGTGACCAGGGCCTCTCTCCTGTGGTATACTGTGGAAATTAGGGTTGGCTAGTAAAAATCCAGACCTTTGGCACAAGAGGGAGCAAGCAATGTGATAGCAAGGTATGCAAACCATCAATCACTTATGTACCCTGCCTGCTCTGATCCTCTTTGTTGCCATAGGTTCATATAGGATGGCTATAGGGTCATTATATGCCTTCTGATGGCAAGGTTTCCCTTTGTTCAGTTATTAACAGGACTGACAGAGCCACAGGGAATGCCATGGATGTAAATATGTCTTGTTTAACATGAAGTGTGATTTACAGAGAGTTGTTCTCATCCCCCTCCCCCCCCTAATTTGTACACTGAATTAATGAGGTGTGTGAGGATTTGGGGGAAGAGGAGAAAAGCAGGTGAGTGAAGCCCTGGGGAAGGCTTTTCCTTAAGGCAGGACACCTTCATGGTCACAGATCAAGGAGGAATTGGGGATGCTGGTGGATCAGAGCCTGGACATGAGCCAGCCTGAAACCAGCCATGTCCAGGGCTCATCCCACAGCATGGGCAGCAGGTGAGGGGGAATTCTGTCCCTCTGCTCTGCTCAGGTGAGACCCCACCTGCAGTGCTGCCTCCAGCTCTGGGGCAACAGCACAGGAAGGACATGGAGCTGTGGGAGTGAGTCCAAAGGAGGCACCAGGGTGGTCAGAGGGACAGAGCACCTCTGCTATGGGGAAAGGCTGAGAGAATGAGGATTGTTAGCCTGGAGAAGAGAAGTTTCAGATTGACTTAACTGTGGCCTTCTAGTACCTGGAGGGAGCCTAAAGGAAAGATGAGAGGGACTGTTTACAGGGGCCTAGAGGGACAGGACAAGGGGGAATGGCTTCAAACTGAAAATAGAGTAGGTTTAGATTAGATATTGGGAAGAAATTCTTCCCTGGGAGCGTGGTGAGGCCCTGGGACAGGGTGCCCAGAGAAGCTGTGGCTGCCCCCTCCCTGAAAGCACTTAAGGCCAGATTGGATGGGGCTTGGAGCAACCTGAGATAGTGGAAGGTGTCCCTGCCCATGGCAGGGGGTGGAATGAGATGATCTTTAAGGTCCCTTCCAACCCAGGCCAGTCTGTGAATCTGTGTTCACATTTTGGAGAGGAATGTGTTTCCAATGCCTGGGACTGGGAAGGGCAGGAGAGCCGATCCACTCTGAGCTTCCCGTGCTGTCAATGCACTGCTAAGAAAGAGTCAGTCGGGGAAGAAGGTTCCCATGGCTCTCCATTCCCCACAGGCAGCATCTCCCCTGGGGCACTATTGCCTTACAGGAGGACAGGGTGCTCTTGGGGAGCTCTCCCACAGTGGTTTGGTGTGATGTGCATGGAGCAGGGCAGCAGCAGCAGCAGTCACACACAGCACTGGTTTTGTCTAAGGTATTGACACACCTCCAGCCAGAACAGGCATGGGGGGAGGAGGGTGGGAGAGAGGGGCTGAGGTACCAGCTGCATTATTAAGCCTCATCCCAAACCTTTTGAAGTCAATAGAAAAATTATCCCCGACTTTGATATGCTTTAGATTGTGCCTTTTAAGTCATGTGGAAGACACTGGTGTTATAAAAACAGCAGCAGAACACTACTGTTGGTTACATATGCTTTTATTTTTTAATGGCAATGGTAGGTTTAGCCTTGGGCTCTATCTGAGACTCATAAATAACCCATGTCAAGTGTAACACACCTACTGAACAGCCACAGAAGACAGAGGACTTGGCTGTTTATCTCCCTGCATTTTTCAGTAACGAGCCACTCTTACATTAGGAGGGGTAGATGTCCTCTAGCATTCATTAATAAAGCATCTTTAACCAGCCAGGCTTCTCCTTGATCATGCAGGGCTAATGCGATAAATATCTTCTTTCCACACTCTCCTGACAACTGAAAGACAGGAATGCAGTCTAACTCACAATGTTAGTTGTGCAAGAATATTACAGGGCTTATTTCTTGTTCACATCTGTCAGGTCTAAGTATGGCACCCACTCGCTGCCGGGCCAGCAGCAGCAGAGCTGGGAGGTCTTCTGTGAAAGCATTCCCAGCACAGCACTGGAGTCACCCCCACAGGTGTGGGATGAGTGAGACCCCCTGGGAAAGGGGAAATTGTTCCAGACCAGGTTTGAGAGGGTTTGGAGCAACCTAGGCTAGTGGAAGGTGCCCCTGCCCATGGCAGGGGGTGGAATGAGATGAGTTTTAAGGTCCCTTCCAGCCCAAACCATTCTGTGATAAATCCAGGATCATGCCAAAACCTTGTTCCACAGGTGCCCACAGGGCTGTGTGTGCAAGGCCCAGTCTACTTGGGCAGTGAAGTGCAGGATTAAAGGTCAGATGCCACCATCAAAATACTTTGAGGACCACCAATTGCTCTCAGAAGTCAAAGCAGGCCTAAAGCACCTGAATTTATTCATCACTGCTTTTATACAGTGTCTTGGTTTCTCTTTCACAATGGTTCATTCCAGCAGGAAGGCCTTATGTAAATACATATTACTGATAAACACATATTACTGATATATATATGTAAACATACATAACTGAGAGATATATATGTGTAAATATGCATATACTGATAGTGCATAGATAGCAGCCATGCAGCCATTGGCCCATGGCACCAGAATGTCCCACAGCAGCCACGGAGAGGCACCAGTTTACCTTAGGCAGCACAGAATGGCACTGGAGGCTCGAGTTAGACCCTCCCATCATTGGCATCACAACAGTCCTTGAAGGCCCTACATGAAAGTGAGCTCACATTTGGTTTTTTGCTTAACCAGTGTGTTCCATCTCCTTCCCAGATGTGGGGATCTCGCCCAAGCCTTCCCATTCTTGGAGAGGAGGGCAGAACAGGCTCCCCTGCCATGAGTGCTGTTCATGGGTGTTTTCCCTTCCACACACACTCCCAGCCCCTTTGTTGTTACTTGTCCTCTCCCTTCCCACCTCTGCCATCTGACAATGACCAAGGAAGGCTGTAGCATTCCTGGATGGCCTGGCAGCTCCAAGGCTGACACAGATGGGTGGGGTCATCTCTTTCCCCCCCATTTTATTCTGCTGATTTAACTGCAAGGCAAAGCCAGGGCTTTCTGCTCAGGAAGTTTGAGATGTTTGGTGGGGAACAGGTCTGCAATGGGATGTGTTCTCAGTTAAAACAGCAGGATTACTGGGGATGGCTGGTCTGGAGCTGCCTCAAACACTGCTCCAAAGTGGGTTTGCTTTTAATCTATTTAACCCCTTAAAAGAGAAAAAAAAATAAAGGAGGTCAACCATGAAAGAGAAGTTAATAAATGCAGCTCATCTATAAATATTTGCTTCTGCTCCCAAGTGCCTGATTCCTCTAGTTTCTCTTGTTAAAGAGGAATGCCCACGGGACACTTGGGTTAAAAATATTTCTGTTTCCAAAGCCTTTTAAGGACTTTATATAGTCCATAGTGCTGTGGGGGAGGGACAAGGAGAGGGGCCAGGAAGGATCTGTACATGCAGAAGCAGCTCTTTGCCATGTCCTCTATCCCTGGGTAAGGAGGCAGAGGAGGGACCCCTCTGTCCAAGAAGTTGTTACCCTTTTCCTTCCCCTCCCGGCCCCCTGACCTGGCAGGAGCCAGAGCAGCAAACCAAGGCCTGGGGGGTTATTTTCCCCCTTCCTGAGCAGCTTGCTCCTGGCTCTCCCCTCCGCTCTGGGAGCACCCCCATGCCATCCCCAGGGCAGCAAAACTCTCAGAGGAGCACAGTGAAATGGCATCCTTGGAACTGTGAGCGTGTTTCCAGCAGTCCCACTGCTGCAAGGGCGGGCTGAAGGACAGAGCTCAGGCTACGGGTTTTTTCCCTGTGTCTGAGCCAGACTACAGGAGCCAAACCAGGATGGAGCAGACAGGGCTTCAGGCAGGAGGCTGCTTTAGGGGAGTGTGGATTAATCCCCCTCCTTAACCCCTCTTTCAATGATCACAGCCTGGAGGGTATTTTAAAAGAACCTAAAAAGAAGGCACTTCACTGCTTTATCCCTATGGCTTCGGATTTTCAAAGGAATTTGAGTATCCAGAAAGACTTTTACTCTGCACAGGCCATGTGCTTTCAGCAGTCTCCTTTTTTTTTTGCCATCTTTTCATCTTCCTGATCCCTTTCTCTCCATCACTGAGCCACATCTGACTCTTCTGAAAGCAAAGCCTCCAGAAAAAAAATACATTTGAAGAATTCAACCTGTTCAAGCAGTCACTCTCCCTCGCTGGCATTCAGATGTGCAGGGACAGCCCTTTGCAGCAGAAACCTTATAGTAAAAGTGTTAATTGCCGAAGGTTTGGGGTTTGGTTTTATTAACCACAAATGCAAGTGGAAACAGCCTCATAGGATACAGTTGCACTGAGAGCTGGCAGGTGTTAAATAGCACACCCAGGGCTTCGGCATCCTCTGGCTCCGCAGCTTTGTGGTGGTTTCTGACTAATAGGCGCCAACTCTGCTATTACCTTTGAGGAGCTTTGGCAGATCCTCCCTGAGCCACCCCCGGGGCTCAAGTCACGCTAAGTTAGGACCTGAGTTAAACCCTGCGAGGCACAGCCCGTCCCACAAACCCACGTGTCAGACGGGGTGCTCCAGCGCCTTAAAAGCAGCTTTCCATTCCCTTGCATGTGGGCAGAAACCCCGACTCCTGATGACATCTGTATGAACTGCCTCTTTCATGTCGAGCACTTTCCATCCAAGACATTGAACTGAAATTTTATGTTGAAGTATGAAGTGTACCTGAGGTTAGTTTCTTATAGGGCAGGAGATGGTTGCATACAGCCAGCAAGAAGCAACCACGAGACGGTTGTTTCTCCTTTCAGAAAACAGATTTTTCTCAACATCTCCCTTCTCCCCTCAACCTCCTCTTTTCACCTCTTGATCTTTTTCACTGGTAGGAACAAAAGTCTATTTGCTGCTTTGATGTATTTCTAGCACCAGGTGTCCCCTGGGACACCTGCAGTGTGCTGGTTGGGAGAGCCAAAGCCTGGACTTGCTCTGGTTTTCCAGGATGGGGCTGGAAATTCACATGTTCATGACCTGTGTGTGCAGTGGGGTTTTCTTAGTACGAGAAGTTGGTTTTTGGGCCTTTTAAGATCAGGAATGTTCCAAGTTTCCCTTTTAACTTCTAAAAAAAAATGGGCCATCTGGGAAGTTTCCAATTTCCCCAAATACCAAGCATTTCTACCTATATGAAGAGGGTTTTAAATGAGATCCTTTTCTAGCCCTTGTGCTTCCAGCCAGGAGCGTGGGACCAGACGGGAAGGGTGGCAAGGACCAGGGCCACAAACTGAAGATGGATTTTCAGGTGGGTGAAGGGACAGCCAGTTCTCCAGCCCTGGTACTACAGAGTGCTGCTACTCCCAGTGCAAACCAGCATTAGACCTAGGACAGCCCTGCTGGGTGGAGATCCCTGATCCCCCTGAGGAGCTGCAGGGTTGATAAGGCTCTCACAGTGCCTGCACACAGGCCATGGTTCTATGAGTAAGGAAGTGTCCCTGTGCTCCTTCTGCCCATCTTGGATACCAAACCAGTTCCTTCAATGCAGCCTTTCCCACCTGTTGCCTCATCCTGCCCTGTGTATCTCACCTCCTCACCCTTCCCCCTGCGCTCCTGCCTCTCTCTTTGCAGGTTGGATTCCTTCCTCTGCCCACAGGAAGATGTTTGCCTGCCATGCTGGGGGCCAGGGGACACCCCAACCATATAACATCTCCCTTTCACTCCCTCCACCAGCTCCCACTCCCCTGGGTGCCCCTGGCAGTGTTTAGGTCATGGTTGGCAGAGGGGTAACCACTGTCAGAACAAGCAGCACCCTTGGTTTTCATGCCTGGGAGCAGGTGGGGAGAGGAGAGGCAGCCAGGTGGGGGCCTGCTCTCCACCAGCACATCTGGAGCCCACAGCTGGCAAGAGGAGTTGGCTCAAACAGAGGTGGCTCTTCCTTGCAGAGAAAACTTTTTGGGGGAGAAATTAAAGAAGCACAGGAAATACAGAGGTTCAGAGAGGGTAAAGGGGGGGGTGGTACAGCTGGAGCAGCTAACACCTTTTGTTTCTGTTCAGCCCTTTGCAGTCAGGCCATCTCTCCCCGAGCTCTGGCACCACTGGTGCCTCACCCAGCCCTCTGCCCCCACAGGACCCTCTGGGAGCTGTTTTTCATGCTGTGTCTCCTCCAGATTGGTCTTGGGCAAACATTCTGCAGGACATGGCACAACAGGCTGCCCTGCAGAAACCTTCCCCAAACCCTGACAGCACAATTCTTTCCTCCTCTCTGCCTGCCCCTGGTCGTGCCCCTTTGATGCTGCAGCACTGAAAGTCTCCCCTGGGGGTGTTGGAGCCCAAATCCTGTAGAAATTTTGGGCTGTGCATTTCAGACCCTTCCTTTCCCCTGTGGCCTTGCCCACACAATGGGCATGTGCAGTATGCCTTAAGGGTAGCTTGTATTTTGGTCCAGCAGAAGGTGATAAAGCATCAGTAGTGCCTGGCCCAGCCAAATTCATCCTCTGAACGAAATGACACTCTTAAAATGTAGTAGGGGAGGAAGAGGAGTGTGTTTTCTAGAAGCTGTTAGTACAGCATTTTTGCACTGGTGTATTTTCTTTTTATATATTTTATATACAACTATGATCTGGGAACTAGGTTTTATCAAAATGTCCCTTCTGGCACACCTGGCAAGAAGGAGGAAAAGAGATTTTTTTATTTTTTTTTAAACTTGCAGAACATAAAGGAACTAAAACATCTCTGCAGATCTTAAAATCCTTGTTACTTCTGCATTCCCTCAGAAGCTGAAGATGAGCAGAGTTTAATTTTAAAGCTCTCATTCTGTGCCTTTGAAACAAACACTCTCTTCCTTCTGATAAATGATTAAAGTACCAGCAATTTATTTTTTAAAGGAAAAGACCACAGGCACTCCTGAGCTCCACACTCTGACTCAGGCATAAATTTGTCCTTGCTGAGTTGATATTCCTGTACTTTAACCACTGCACACTTCCCACCCTAATAACACAGGGAGCAAAAAGATATTGCCCCACAATAATAAATACAGTGACAAAGAAAATGTGGCTTTAATAAAGTTTCCCTGATATGCTTGATATGCCACTTTCCAATGGTGATGTTCCAACACCAAATCCAGCAATGGAGAATTTGGTTTTTCAGTGGGGTTTTGTGTGTGTGTGTATGCATTGCCTTTTAAAAAAGTTATTACAACCAACGTTATGGACAGACTTGAAGGTGTAAGATTTTATTCTTCCTCTGCCACCACAGATAATGAAGTTTTAGCAACTCACTTTTATTATAGTAATCTAAAACTGTATCCTGTAATAGGGTCATAAACGTTTAATGAAATGGAATGCTGTGTGAATAAAAAAGAGGGAAACAGGTTTTAGGGTGGACAGAGGGAGAACAAAAGGGAATCCAAGTAGCTCAGGTGTCTCTTGTCCATAACCTCAGTGAAAGATGCTTGTCCATCCTCATCTCTGGGCCAGCATGTTGCCCAGGCACCTCTTGCTTCATTCTCACCAGTGGGATTTCCCCCTGGGTTTAAACTTTATCATGCATGAAGTGAGGTGCTGAAATGCAACCCTGATCTTTATGATTTCTTTTTCTTTTTTTCCCTGCTACCATTTAAACCTTTGCTGGTATGTTCTGGGGTGACATTTAATGCATTGTTTCGCTGCACGCTTAAGGTGAGGCGGATGTTGATTCCTGTGAGCCCCAGAACAGCACAGATGTTGCAGAGGTGACACCCCCCGTGCTCTCAAAGAGCAGCTGCACATTGCTGTGCCTTGGCAGTTACAGGAACTCTGCAGTGACAGTGGGAAAAGCTGGTAATAAACATCAAACTCATCCGCCTTTTACCACAGACAACAGAAAGTTCAAGTGTAGTGGAAAGTTTGGGGGATTGTTTTGTAAATTACACCTTGCTTTCATGCTCTTTAACCTTTTGTGGGGAAAGTTTTCAGGCTGGAGAAGAAGGCAGCCAGTCTGTGTCCTCCCCCATGCTGGGTCTGAGAGGAGCTTGTGATCCTGCTTTTCCCTTGCATGGGGTTGTGAGGACACTGAAGAATTTGGGAAGGATGGATGCCGTACAGAGGTGGATCTGGAGAGCACTAGGAGCTCAGTTAGTGGAAAGATGGGGCGTGTGTTTTGCTCTGGAAGGGTTCAGAGAGATCATCTGCAAATATGTGCAAGTGCACAGGCAGCCTCTGCATTGCCATGGCTTATCATCTGCTCTTGGTCCTTCAAAAAAGCATACCTGAAAATATCCATCGTTAGTTTTGGGTAGCCAGCCTACCCAAGGTACATGTATGTAAATGTTATATAATACTTGCTGAGAAGTAGCTGATATCAGACAAACTGTGGTAACCTGGCCTGTTATCAAAACAAGTAATGTGGCTTTTGCCATGACAAAATTGCCTTACAGCAGCCTAAACCAAATGCACAGAGGTGGGGGAGGTGGTTTGGTTTCCTTACTGGCAAACATAGAAATGCTCAGACATATTCCAGATCCTTGTGTATAAGGATTGTTTGTTGGGAATTGCTCACACTTGGCAACGTGAACCATAGTTTGTGTGTGTGGGTAAAATATGCAGAGAAAAATGATCTGGAGCACCCTGGTATTTGTGACTGTGGCCTCAGTATCCTTGGTTAAATATGGTGGCAAGAAATCACTGAATGGTGGAAACTTGATCAGAGGAAGGCAAATAATATTATTCCGTAGTTATTATCCATTATCCTTTCACAGACCTGTTGCTGGGGACTTCTTGTTTCTGTCTGTTGCCATGCCTGCAAGTATGGATTAACAGCAGGAATAAAGACTGAAATGAGCTGAAAATGTTTAATAATTTTTAACAGCAAATACGAATTAAAAAATGAATTAAAAAAACAAATTAAAAAAAAGAGCAAGTTAACTAATTTCTATCCACTGTGCTGGGTTTGTTTGGGTTTTTTTTATCCTTGAGAATACTGAAGACCCCAAATCCTGAAATATAGTTCCAAAAGTAGCAAACTTAAGTTCAGGGTGGACATTTTTCAAGTTTGACTGGCAGAAATGAAAATGGAGGGAAAACACTCAACAGTTTGGGATTTTGATGGAAAAGATTGCACCAAATTGCACATT
Source organism: Campylorhamphus procurvoides (assembly GCA_013396655.1). NCBI lineage: Eukaryota > Metazoa > Chordata > Aves > Passeriformes > Dendrocolaptidae > Campylorhamphus > Campylorhamphus procurvoides. The sequence goes on from WBMV01000858.1 coordinate 1,088,966, forward strand.
TTTCTATTGCTGAGGTGTATTGTAAAGGACATGTCTTCGGGTACAGTGGACTTGTATGGCTGGTTGGTCTTTTTCTGTTTCTTCTATCTGGAACTAATGATTATGACAAGTTTATAGCAGTTTGTACTAAGTCCTAGCTTTCCCCTATTTTTTGGAGGGTACCTTGTGGTCCAAAAGGACTAATATGATATAGAGAGTAATGTGACCCAAATTTTATTCTCAATGTACATACGTTTCCCTTTGGATCTGTCACAGGTGGGCTCCCCCCCACCTCCCCTCTTTGTTTGAGTGAAAATGGGGAACATCATTATGAAAAGGGAAGCTTTAAAAATAACATGGGATCTGGAAGCATGAGTGCATTTCAAAATACACATGTGCAAGTGTTACAATCAGCCATGTTTCTGAAAGTAAGCTGTAGTCGTTGTAAGATAAATGGCACCCCAGAGGAAAGCAATAAATAGCCCAAACCACTCTCTTGCTGTGCCTGGGCTCTGTGCTCCCATTATCTATGCAAAGGTAGAACCCAGGCTGCAGTTCCAAAAAAACCCTTTGATCACTGTATTTATTTTTCAAATAACCTTTAAAAATACTATGAAACCACCCAAAACAGAAGAGCCATTGCAAGACTGGAAATTGGCTGTGAACTTTAAAGATGCATGAAGGGCAAAATACTGGGATGAGTGCACAGTTTCCCTTGAAACCTCCCACTGATATCCATGATACTGCAAGAAATTATTAGACCACTTGAAACCAACTCTTTTCTGCACTTTATGTAGCTCTTTCTTCTCAGTCCTTGCTTCTTGTACACGTGGATTATAATAACTTTGAGCCCTTCTGTTCTGTGATGGTCATAGGAGACTTACAGAAAATATTAAGCATTGTTACTATTAATGTGTGTGGAAAGGGTAATTAAACTGAAAGTGGCACTTATAGAGTTCATCTAATTCAACTTCTTGATGACAAAGAAAGGGCTAAATTCAAATGAAAATATTAGTTTAAGTGCTCTGTTGAATTGAAACTTAAACATGAAAATTCAAAGGAAAAAGTCTATGTATTTTATGCAGCCGAAAGGAAGTCTGAAGGAGCAGGAAAAAACCCCAACCACATCTGCAGCACTTAGTTATCAAAGTACAAACCAAACCATTGCTCTCAACAGAAACATAGCTGGTAAAATCATGGAAATTCTGTTTGCCAGTCTATAAACAAGGTTGCGTTGAAAACACTGTTCAAACTGGCTCCCTGGGATTTCCTCCCTCCATTCACATCATTTATAGAAACTGCCTGGATCACAGTGCATGTCTGGACCTCTGTGCAGATTTTGAGCTACCCCAGTAAAGGTATGGGAAGTCAGCAGGGCTAAGAGCCCTGACTTTTTGCAGGGTTTCAGCAGTGTCTTGGAGTTCTTCTCTTTTTATCCCCAAACCCTGGCCAAGAGGTGAGCACATAGAAACACCCGTGGGCTACAGGGTTAGTCTTTACCCAGCAGCACTGACCCTCTGGGTACCATTTCCACCCATGTATGATCCCAGTGAAATAGGTGCACAGGTGACTTTGAACAGTCTCCACATTGTCTCTCTCTGAGGGACTCTCAGCACCCAAACCTCCAGGTATGCTGCTCTGGGTTTGCAGAGGCCTCCTGTGTGCATTTCAGGAGTGCCCTCCAGTCATTTGTTGCTGTGTAGGAAAGGTGACTGTTCCTGTTGCTGTGGATTTATCACTCGGGATTAAGGTGAGAGGACAGAAACACAGGGAGTCAGAAACAAACCTCACTGCTTGTGGCACAAAGAAGAGGGCTCAGTGGGCTGCACTGGAGGGGTTGTGATCTCTGGTTTGAAAGAGTCAAATGTTAATAAGATCAGGGTTGTCTGTCAACACCACATGCTTAATATGGACTTGGGAATTTGCAAAGCAGAGACACCCCACTATGACTCACATCCAAACAGGGCTGGGCTTTCAGAAGGATGACCTGGTAGCACAGGAGAGCACAGGGACTCAATGTGCAAACATATCCACAGATTACACAATCAAATCAGGCCCTGTGCCTCTGCAAACATAACAGCATCTTTCCCTGCCCTCATGCTGAGAAGCTGGAGCAAATCATCCCTCTCTGTGGACCTTGAATAAGGAAATACTCAGGAGGGTGATGGGGTGGGCATTTTTTTCTGAATTGCAGTGAAATCTGGAAGTTAAACAGCACGAGGTCCATCTATATAAACAATCCACTCCCCCCTGAAATCCCACTATATAGAGCCAAATCTAGTCTGAATAAGGAAAAGAATATTCAAACAGGAGTCAGCAGAGACATGTATCATTTTTGTGGACATGAATCAGAATGGGAACTTACCTGTATTCTTACAACCCCATGACTACATGAGGCATAACCTGCAAATCCTGGGGCTCTTTATTGCACATCTTTTTTTTCCCTCCCCTTTAAACATGCAAAGCAATTTATGGACAAATAATTCTGATGTAATGGATTTTTGCATGCCTGAAATCATGTCTAAGCTTTAAGCAAGGAAAATCAATAAATGATATGTAGCCCTCAGCCATGTATACAGCAGATTAATATTATTTTAATAGTGTTATTGGTCCAGAAGAAAAGCAGAGAAGACATATCTGCTGCTGCAGCTCAGTGTTGAGTGTGACCTCCTCTCTAGATGAAACTCAGGGAGTCCAGTTCCTCCCAGTGGGGCTCCAGGGTGTTCCCTCTAGTGTCCCACTAGTGGCCACCACCTCTGGGAAATGGTGACATCCAGAGATGAATGGGCTCCTTGTTCTCCAGGTAACCACCTCCTCCTCTGGCTGTGAGGATGTACATTGTAATTTGGGAGAAACTAATTCAGGCAAGGCTAGAAATCAAAGTGAGATGCAATAAAGAGTATTTGTACTGCAAGGGAAAGGTTAGTAGTTTCTGTAACAACTCTGATGAAGGCAGTGACCCTTTCCATATGCCTGTGCTTGGATGGGACTGTCCCTCCTGCTCCTTCCCCACTGCTGCCAAATGCTTGGGCATGCAGGGCATCTCTGCACACTCACAAATAGCACCCTACAGCCACAAACCAGGTAGTTTTGCTGTGCTTGTCCCTCAGGGACAGCCTAGTGCTTCAGACGCAGGACTTGGAAAGTCAGGGTGGGATCTTCCTCCCTTGTAAGATGGATGTTGTGGCAATGAGTGTCCCTAAAATCTTTGGCCAGTTCCCCCTGATGGTGCTGTCAGGGGTGTTTGTACTTGTGTCCCCTGAGGACCCCTAGCCTTGATGCAGCCTGTCCTGAAGGCAGGCTGTGGGTGAGAGGAATTTGTTGAGGCTGAAGTGGATATATATAGCCCTAGGGAGATCCAGAGCAACACTGTGGCCTCTGTTCCTCTTAGAGAGGCTGCTGTCACATGTTGCCTTCTAGTTTTTAATTAACCCACTATTAAACTTCATTAAATAATCGTTCAACTTCATCAAGTTCCTTAAAAGCAATGCATGAAGGTGTTTTCCTCACCTGGAGAAGTTAAAAGCTAAAAGGAGAACTGTAAAATTAAGTTGGAGTATTCATTTCTGTGAGGAATCTTCAAAAAAAAATTAAAATACTAGAGTACCTTGAAAACCCTTGTGAGATGATCTGAATGGATGAGTGTTCAGAAAGGGAGAATGCATTTTACCCCAGTTTCCTTTTCCCTTGAGGCTGATCCAACTCAGGCACAGGCAGGAAGTGTGTGCATGGATGAAGCTGCTCAATGTTACAAAAAACTCTTCCCTGTTTAACGATATAAGTTACTTTACACTGCCTGGAAGCAGAGATAAGAAACAGGACAGTGCTGTAGAGATACCATGCTTTAAATTTTGAATAATGTTCTGCTGGGATGTTTAAAATAGCTAAAGTGCAAACTGATCACACAGGCATAAAAGACGTGCAGGTTACATAAAATATAATAACATTCCCTTCAGCAAAGTGACATGTTCTGTATAGGATATAATGTGCTATATGAAATCAGTAACGTATAAGAGAGTGAAGAAGAGTTTCAAAGCCCAGATGGGAGCAAGGAATAATAACAGAGAGGAGCACATGATGATATATGACAGGAGGAGGAAATAGAGAATTAGATTGAATCTCAGGGAAAATGGAAGTTCTCCATGAGAAAATAAATATAATCCAAAACAAAGATATTTGGTAGGAAGGAGATCCTCATAAGGCAATCCTGTTGGAAATGCCTACATGGAGAGCAAATCAGACATGAGTGTGGAATGCGATTGAAAAGTAGATGTATAAATGCTGGTGTAATTCTGGCCCATGCTGTGACAAGGAGGTGGGATGGGACGCGTCTTCACACAACACACAGGTGACAGCACTTGGTAGGAAACATGATCTTTGGGAGCCTTGAGAATAACACTCCAGTGACTGGAGGCGGCAGTGTGATGAGCAGAGAGGATACCACGGAGAAATACGGGATGTAGAAGAGATGGATGGACCTCTGCTGGAGCAGAACTGAGCCAGTCTGGCTGAGTGGCCACCAAAGCATGGATGGCCACTTGCAAATAGCTGATGCAGGGAAGCAGGGTGGACTCGGGGCACAGCGAGTCTGAGACTGATCAGTCTTCTTGAATTTCAGGGGGAAAATGGTCAGTGAATCTGGTCCATCTCTGTACAGAAAGGAATTGGAGCCCTGACGTTTGTCATGTAAAAGGAGTTTCTACAATTGATTCCCTAAGGAGCAAAAGGGAGCCCAAGTGTTATATCACAAGTCATCCTACTTTGTGGCAGTGGCATTTTGGGGCTACCACTGACACAGCTGAGGTCATGCACTGTAAGGAAGCAGAGCTGAGGTGATTGGGAAGGTTGTTCCACCTCTCTTTGTCCTGCAGTGCCCTGAAGCCAGGACTGCTTGTAGCTCAAAATGTTTCTAGTACTAGGGGTGGCCAGTGGGTGTCAGTTTTGCTCTATGAAGCAGCTGGTGGAGCTTCCCTTATCTAAAGTAAGAAACCACCTCTTAAAGGAGGCAGTGGACAAGAACATTCCCATGGAAAAATGAGGTCAGCCCCGCAGCTTGGCATGCTGTTTTTTTCATAGCTCTGGTGACTTTAAGAGCAGTCACAGACAGCATTTCTCAGAGAAGTTGTCTTAGTTTTTCCTCTTTCAGTATCTCTGATTTTAGGGTGATGACAACTAAATGAGGGTTTTCAACAGAGACTTTTTGTCTTACAAAAGAGGAAGCCACCATATACAGCCAGACAAATGCTTTATTACCAAGGGTCATCTGCAAGAATGTGCAAAAGTCTTGCATCAGCCATCTAGGACAACCTCACTGGAGGGTCGTGATTTTGTTGTCAGCCAATTAAGTCAGCTCAGTATAGTGCAGAAATCACTTAAAGATCAAGTCAACACTAAGGACCTATAGCTACTTTGGATACAATTTCCATGGAAAACATCCTCTGATTTTAAGGATCATTTTCAACAGGTATTTTTAACCAAATTTCAAAGATTAAAGAAAAATTATACCCTTGTTATTATTATTATGCCTCTATCCAACAAAGCCAAACCAGCAGCAGGCCACTAGGAAAAGCATTTGCCTTTCTAATGCAAGGAGTAAGCTGAGACCTGGGGCTTCCACAGGGCTTCAGAATCAACTCTGGGAGTGTTTGGCATGAGGAAGTTTTTTCTGAGGAGAACACTCTTTAGCAGTGTACAGATGCAATAAACCAGTAAAAGCAGTAAGGAGAAGAACTTTTAAGACAGAGATGATGATAATATCTGAAGAAGTTTTCTATTTGTGTCCCCATTCATAATGCTGTAAAATTTGAATCTTTTATTTTTAACTTTCATAGATTTTGATGGTGTTTTTTCAGCTGAGGTCAGTAGGGGAAATCTGTTGACATTAATGACATAAGCTCAGGTCTGTGCACTGAAGAAAAGATACCTGATAAAATGACATCTTCTTTAGCCATCATTCCACCACCCAAAATCTTATTTAGAAGAATCCCTTATGTTGCTAATAAACAGAAAGTAATGTTTCTTCTTCCAGATCTTACAGGAAAATGACTGTGTATGTAGCTGGGAGCAAAAGATTGTCTCTTTAATATAGAGGCCAAATGATGTCTTCATTGATTTAAATCCCCAAAGGAGAAAGTACAAACCTAAAAAGTAGAAACACCTCCCTCTTAAAAACAAACAAATAAACAGGAAAAAGGAGGCATTTCCAAACCACAAGAATGAAGTTCTGTTTTCTTTGCTTGCACAGTTATGTCTGGGTAAAGTCTGGATGGAGAGAAATGTTATTCCTTTCCTGGAGTAAAATAAGAATAATAAATAAAACTTTGGAAAACGAAGAGATCTTCTACCACTAAAGGAATCAGACTCCTAAAAAATGCGTGGAACTCTTCACCAGTTCAACTGCTGGAGTGAGACAGAGCAATGCTTTGCAATAAAAATTAACATGTAGCTTTAAAAGGTTGTGGTCAAACGTTTCAAGCAATGCTAAGGGGAGCATAAAAAGATGCTAATGTTTTACTTTTATGATCGAAATTGTTATTTGTGGTTAATCAAAGTTAACCTGGCTCTGCTTTAAAACTGATTACGTGGCCAGTTAATTTAAGGTGTCTCTTTTCACTATTAAGCCCCCGGACACTTCCATAATGACACTTTGCTTACAGGCACAAAAAGAGGCAAATAACCCCCATTTTTTTCAATGTCTCTCTCACCCACTTGGACAGTCTCCATCATGGGTGCCTGCCCCTCTCCCTGAGGTGTTGCTGATTCTCAACACAGTTTGCAGAGGAGAAGAAATACGATCAGCTTTATTTTCCAGGTGAAGAACAGAAGTATGAACAGGGATATTCACCCACTCTAAGGAACTAATTTAGCCAGCTGGTACCTCCAGCCTCGCTCTATAGTCACCAGAGAAAGAAATGCTCCTCTGGAGAGTGACTACAAGCAGGAAGGTAATTTTGGTGCTTGGAGTTGCAACCAGGATACATCAGTCTTTTCCAGGGACTCCAGAAGCAGACAAGGAATTGGAGGCTAAGCAAGGTGCCTATAGCACAATACCCCTTGTAAACGGAGGGGGAAAGGAACATCCTCCTTCAAAGCAAGGCATTGAAAGCCAGTCACCCACAATTCAGACTTGGGCTTAGACCCCAGGCTGTCCTTCACCTCCGAGATGAGCCGTTGGCTCAGCTGTGCCCCTCTGGAGGTGGAGGGCTGGGAGTTTTTGTTTTCTCAGACTGTTTTATGTTCTGACTTCATTACCCATGAGATTCGTGACATGCCATTTCTGCAAGGACCAAAAGCCTGGTTTGGATGGGTTTTTCACCCTCAGCGCTCACTGCAGGTGTGATACTTCACACTGATGTGCTCCCTCTGAGTCCCTGCATTGCACTGAACAGCACAGAGCAGACTAATTCCTGCCGTGCCTCTCCCCTGGATCAGGTCATGTTGCAGAGCCACACACCTGCTGGAGCTGCTGTCAGCCTGAAAGATGGTTTGCCTCTTTACTCCTTGACATCCACAGCAACCAGTTTTCAATCTAGCTTCTTTCTGGCTCCTTGTAAGTCCCATCTTAATGCTGCAAAAGCAGTGAAGTAAGAGGGACAAGGACTGAGGAAGGTAAAGTACATTCCAATAGATCCATGCTGACTTTTCTGTAGGTATACACACAGAACAAGGGTGGTGTTTTTTTTGGAAATGTGGAGACTGAGGAGTGAAATGAATAAACAGGACATCCTTCAGGTATTTTGAAGAAAGGCCCTGCAACCACCCAAGTAGAGACAGGGAAAACAACCTGTTTAATTTGTGGGGAGATCTGCAAGCTCCTGCAAGGTAAGGCACGACGTGAGCCTAAAACACGCCAGTTACTCCCCTCCTGCACTGCTCTTCAGCAAAGGAGAAGTGGAATGCCTGACTAATGTAGATGTGGCACTTGGGGACATGGTTTAGGAGTGGGTTTGGCAGTTCTGGGTTAACAGCTGGACTCGATGATCTTAGAGGTCTCTTCCAAACTAAATGATTCTATGATTTTATACCAGCTTCTGTGCACAGTCAGTGAGACTAACTTAATGATAGGGTTAGCTATTACTTTCCTTGTTGTTCCATAGTTGTTCAGAGTTGAATCCACCCATGATCCTACCATGGACCAGGAGCCCACTTCAGCTCAGCCTCATGTGCTGGGCTTTGTTAAGGCAGTGCTGCTCTCCTGCATGGCCATAGCTGGGGCCCTGTTTAGCCATGGACCTTCCTGATCCTGACCTGCAGACTGACTTCTTTACTTGACCTCTGACCCACCTCATCCCTGCAGACTTGCCTGAAGATCAAGGCTGTAGTGTAAAGCTTTCAAGTTCAGAAATGTATGCACTGGGGGGCATATCTGGTCTGTATTTCACCCAGCATGAGGACTGTGAACACAGCCATAGTACAGCAGGTTGGTGTCAGGAGCCTTACAAGACCTACCCCTGTGATGTTTGCAGAATATTTTGGTAGAAGTCTTCTGTGTTGTAGAAGCCACTTCAAAGTCAAATGGCAATTTTTGACCTTTTGAGATTTGATCTTCAAGTTAACCCTGTCATAGAGAAATGGAAGAAGTCCATTCCCACCAAAGTTTCAGCTGTTGCAAAGCTGGAGCCTGGTCGTTTGTCACTGAATCTGTTCCCTGGTACTTTGCAATAGTCAACATATTTGACAACACCTGTAAGTGTGCCAAATTTCAACTCGAGCAACAACTGTCTATCTGCCTAAACGCCTCCAGCAGCTCCAGTAATTTAAATAGATCCAGCACACCTCTGTATTGGCTGCTTCATGAGTTTCATAATTCTGTGTTATTTTCTGTGCAGCATGGAATGTATGTAATTCCGTTGGTACTGTGGTTTCCACCTGCAAGCAAAGCAAGAGTTAATTCTTATTTTTGTTGAAGTACTAAGTGGGAAGCTAGGTCATGCATAAATCCTCATTGTGCTAGGTGCTGTACAAGCAAAGAATAAAAATGATCCCAGGCTCAAGGCTTCTCTGTTAGTAGCTTGTGTCATAATTAAATTTTGTTAGGACACTTTAGAATTTCCCTTCCTCATAAATGAAATATCCATATACATTTATATCTCCATAATAAAAGAAAAAACCTGTACACTTTTACTGTGGATGATAAAAAAGAAAATATAATACTATTTTCTAAGTAATTTGGATGTAGCAATTGGAATATGTGGGGGTGAGGGAAAGGATCTTTGCTTCTTGTGCACTTCTGGGTTATGCACACCCAAAGTTGTCTACTTTATAGAAAAAGGAAGAAGTATTTGTTGTGAAAATAGTCTCATACAGAGCACACTGAATTCAGGTGAAGAGAACAGAGCAGAAGCTGCTGGCCTTTTAAAAATCAAATCTTGTGTCTTCACAAATAAAGCTCTGACAGTAGAGATAAGAAAATACAGTAACCATGTGATGTATTAGCAGAATGTTTTACAAAGTCCCCCACAAAGCATCCGCTGCTCTTGAAAAGCCTGACCAGCCCAAGTGAGAAACTATTCACAAATTTAGTATTCAGATTACATACTCTGCCTTTTCAACTGCTCTCTGTACAATGAATGCCTGTACAACTACAGTAACAGACACAGATCTACAGTTTCTGTGGCCTTTGAGCTATTATGAGTATTATGCCTCTCCATAAATTACATCTGCATGTCCTGAAAATACCAACTGTTTTAATAGGAATTAATCTATAGGCTTTTATCTTGGTGAAATACAAGGGGTACAGTATGTTGTGTCCCTTTTAAAATTAATAGAGTATGCTCTGAAGGTATTCAAGGATGTTCATTATTTTCTTTATAGGTCTCTTTATTGATGCACATAAGCATAAAACAGTGCTTCATTGTAGTAAAGAGCAGGCAATGGAATAACGGATAGATTAGTGCTTATATGGTTTTTAGATTGCCCAATGCACAGTTAAGTAAAGAAAGGTCTGTGTTTGTCCTCTTCGAAGTATATTGGGACTGGCTCCAGTTCGTCTTCAAAGCGCCCCTTCTGTGTGTAGAAAAGAGAGGGTTCAGCCTAACAGCGAGCAAACGATGCAGGGGTCTGCTGCTCCGCAGGGTTCTCTGCTGTCCGAGGCAACAGTGTGGCGGATGCATTCTGTTTAGTTTGCTTACCATAAACAAGTCTGGAGTTTATGCCATGGTGAGATACTATTTAAGTGAGCACCTTATAGAAGGTTTGGGGTGTGAACTCCTAGAGCGCCTTGACTTTATACAGGCATATAAAAAAGGAGAATTAGAAAATTTAAGCCAGAATTTACATAAAAAGCGTGATGGTTGTTTTGAATAGTAATTCTCACCACATGCACGTGTGTATGCACACACATATAGGGGCTAAATGTTTAAATATTTAGCTGAATACAGGCTGAGCCCATCAAACCTATCAAAGCACGTTGCTGTCAACGGATGAGGAATTAAACTGTTCTGTGAGACGGGGATGCTCTGTTATCTCCAGCACACACGGGAACTGAGGCCCGTGGAGACTGAGCAAACGCCTGGCAGGACATCATGGGTCTCGAGTAAGTGGCTGTTGGCACAGCCTGTGATCCCTGGGACAGCTGGCCTTGTGTGGCAGGACACTGTCCCAAGGCAGGGAGGGCTGAGGGAAGGCTGTGGGAAGGCTGCTTAGGTCCCATCCATGGGAATGGAAGACACAGGGGATAGGGAAGCTCCAGAAATGGCTCTTTCTGAGGTGTGCCAGAGTGACCTCTGTCATCTGACAGAACTCCCTGACAAAGCTGAGAATTACTCCTGGGACACTGCTCAACAGAAGAAAAACTCTCATTGTGTTAATTTCCACATTTTAGGAAAGGAGAACTCAAACAGGAAAAAATTACTTGGCTGAAATTAGGCAGAGAACCTCTGACCATGGTTGGATTTGAGTCCTGGTCTCTTGGTCCCCAAACCATTACTTGGTCTTCAAGATCATTGCAGCTGCTCTGCTGAGTTTGTTGATGTAAATCACGGTGCAGCTCTTGCTGCATCCCCTGAGCCAAGTTCTGCACTGAAACCAGTGATTCGCCCCCGTGTTGCTGTAGCCAGGACATGCTCATCTCTGCAGTCCTTGGAGTTAAGCTGGTTTTTAAAGGTAAGCCCTGTCACCCTATTCCCTGCCCCTAACTTTTCCTTTGGTCACTCCTCCTTGTTTTCACAGCTTTGTTTGGTTTGAAAGCTTATGAAGCAGCAGGATTAAAAATTCAGAAAAATTTACTGTAGAGGATGGGTCTGGCTTTTCCCGTGAGCTTCCATGGCTCAAGCAGATTCTAGCAGCTTTGGGAGAAAAGCTGTTAGCTATTAAATTATTACCTGTAAGGAGAGCCAGCTGGAAGCTTTCAGTTTTCAACATTTTGATGAAAAGCACCATAAAAATCTTGACAACAAGACTTGTAGCATTTCAATGACATGTTTTGCATTTGTCCCTGCTTTTTAATGGTCTGTAAAAGTGATCAAAGACTTCAAAATGCTGCTGAGACCCAGATCTTGGGAATTTTGACCCCCACAAAATGAAGAGGGAGGGTGGGAAAGGAAAAACTCAGAGTGCTGTTGAGTGAATTCATTTGGACAGCTTTTGGGAAGTCACTTTCTATCTGAGGAGAGTGTCTGCAAGGAGAGTTATTCCGGCATAAATGGTTACGGTATAATTAGCCAGCTCCAGCTATGCCAGTTTATTTTCTAGTATAGGCAAGCCAAGTCTAGTTGTTAAAACGTAGGCGTGGGAAACAAGAAGGGTGCTTTCTAGGCTCAGCTCTGAGTGCTCTCTGTGGCCTAGGGCTGGTCCCCTAACCTTTTTGCCTCCTTCCCATGCAAAATGAGAAGAGTTAAATGAACCACTTCACAGATGTGGTGTAATGACTAATTAGCTAAAATTTGTAGCACTTGGGAGAGAGATGTTCATTAACTTCAGTGTCTTGGGCTGGGTGAATAATCTCGTGTCTTTTCCAAAGTGGAGTTTGTCTTGCTCTCTCAGGCTTGGGTGCCTCATTTGACGTGAAGTGACAGTGCTAATAAAACCTGGGGTTTGCCTTGTTGTCTCTAAAAAGAGTATCACACTTGTGTGTAGCTAGAGCAAGAGTTAAAGCTTTTGCTTCAAGATTTTGTAGTTAGGATTTTGCTTGAAAGTAAAATTTTCAGGTACCTGGAGCCTTTGATACACAAAGAGCATGGGTATGTAGTGATGGAGGTGCTTCCATCAGTGCATATCTGGAACTCAGTGGTAAAATGCACAGTACCACTAAAGATCAAGGATAACTCACCATTATTCCCATGGGTTGCTCTGTTGAGTGAAGAGGCTCAAGGGTGTACGGGCAGCCTGAATTATGATGCTTCCTAGAGTTTGCATGCTTAACTTTTCAAATTTACATTTAATAATACCTGTGTATATCATGCGTGACATACATAACCTCATCTTCCTAATGAACAGTTAAGTCTGGTGTCTGACAATGGCCTTGCCACGGTCACCAGTGCCCACCAGTCCAAAGGGAAGAGACCAGGGCACTGCCCAGGACTCCTGTGAGGTCGCACATCAAACACTGACCCCTGGCCAGCTGTGGTGGGTTTGGGTCAGCCCCCAGTGGGTCTGTGGGGGTAATCCCTCCTTTATGGGGTAATCCCTCCTTTATGGGGATGTCCCCTCACTTATGGGGTAATCCCTCATTTATGGGGATGTCCTCTCACTTATGGGGCAATGGCTCACTTGTGGGATGTCCTGTGACTGTAGGAACACTGGGGGCTGTTCCTTCAGCTGTGGTTCCCCTCAGGACAGTGACTCCGATGTCCCCGGCAGAGGGGGGAGAGGTCTCGGTCCCTCAGCACGAACACACCGCGAACTCCTGAGAACACTTAATGAAGCCCCCCGGCCGGATACAAATAGAAGCGCTGAATCACGGCTCTGTGGGCATCTTCCCCCGGGGCCCGGGGGTGTGAGGGGCTGTGCAGTGTGAGGGGCAGTGCTGTGTGAGGGGCAGTGCTGTGTGAGGGGCAGTGTGAGGGGCTGTGCAGTGTGAGGGGCTGTGTGAGGGGCTGTGCNGCCCGCGTGAGGCGCGGGGCGCGCGCTGTGGCGGCGGCGGCCGCACTTGTCCTGTAATCGATTGCCGAGCGCGCTGAGCGGCCTGGCGGCGGCTGCGGGCACGGAGGGGGATCAGGGTGTGTGAGTGTGTGAGTGTGATTGTGTCTGTGTGAGTGTGATTGTGTGAGTCTGGGAACATGTGTGTTTGTGTGAGTGTGGGAACGTGTGTGTGTTTGTGTGATTGTGTGAGTGTGGGAACATGTGTGTGTTTGTGTGACTGTGATTGTGATTGTGTGGGAACGTGTGTGTGTTTGTGTGAGTGTGATTGTGATTGTGTGGGAACGTGTGAGTGATTGTGTGAGTGTGATTGTGTGAACATGTGTGTTTGTGTGTGAGTGGGAACATGTGGGTGAGTGTGTGAACATGTGTGTTAGTGGGAACATGTGTGAGTGTGTGAACATGTGCGTCTCTGTGAACATGTGTGTGGGAGTGTGTCAACTTGTGTGTCTGAACACGTTTTCGTGTGTGAACATGTGTGTCTGTATGATTGTGTGTTTGTGTGTGAACGTGTGAGTGTGTGTGAGTCTGTGTGTGAACATGTGTGTCTGAACACGTGTTTGTGTGTGAACATATGTGTGTGCGTGTGAGTGTGTGAAGGAGGGGTTGGGTGTGTGTGTGAAGGAGGGAGTGAATGAGTGTGTGTGTGTGCCTGTGTCAATGTCTCTCTGTGACTGTGACTGTGTGTGTCTGTGTGTGGGTCTGTCTCAATGTGTCTGAGTGTCTGTCTCTGACTGAGTGTCTGTGTGACTGTGTCTCTGTGTGAGAGGCAGGAGAGGAGGGCAGGCAGGCAGCAGGCAGGCAGACATACAGACAGGCAGAAAGGTAGCAGGCAGGCAGGATGGAAGGCAGCAGGCAGGCGGCAGCAGGAGGGCAGG
>WBMV01000858.1:1110629-1222308 GCA_013396655.1 Campylorhamphus procurvoides
TCTTTCAGGGTTGCTTGCTTGAAAATACATAGTGTATTGACTTCAGAGTCTTTCGGACTGAGAAAAAAATGTTACTTCCCTTTAAGAATTCTTTCCGCCTGCAAATTACGAGTAAAATGCAGTTTTACGAGCCTTTAAAACCGAGGGTTATTATGAAGATCTCCCAATTATATACATGTTGCTGCAGAATATGATGGCTAATACTGTGGATGGAACTTTATATGACAACTGCCCATAATTTAGCATCTTTAGACAATTCCAATTGTACTGCGCTGGGAGTCTGATATACTTTATTATGTTGTAAAACTTTTACTACACACTTTCTTCATTTTCTTTGTTTCCTTTTTATTAATGGGAAGGCTTCATTGGGAAGGGAAAAAAAAATCTCCATTTTCTAAATCTTCTTTGTAATCTAGACTAAAAACCAGAGTCAAATTAGGAAATAAAAAGATCTAGGATGAAGTCATGTGAAAATTCTTTAACACGTTTGATATTTTCATGTTCACTGTGTTAACATTTTCAATGGTTTTTAAGCTTTGTTAGTTCTTGCAACACACATCTATCTGCAGCCTTGGTGAATATCTTGTTTTTGTAGAGGTGTTTTTTGGTTTCTCACAGGTGTCCCAAATGCTTTCATCACTGCTGCTCTGTGTTAAGCATGTCCTGCTGCTGAAAAATTAAGAGCTCTGCCTGACTTTCCCAAGCCAAGCAAAACTCAAGCTTCTTAAATTTGTTGTAATTTATTTACTCTTTCAGGCTTAAGAATGTTTTGCAGAAAGGCAGTTTGTGCTGCCTTAAACATGGAAGGTATAGGTCAGAGATTGTCGGCTTTTGTGGCAGCTGTTACGTTGGTTCACTTAAGGTTTTTGGCCAAATCTTGAATCTGGCATGTGTAGGCTAAATCTCCAGGCTGTGCTTTAGAGCCTTCCACCTGTTTTGCGGGGCATGGGAAATCCTTTTAGAGGTTTGGTAACCCAGTGGTTGGTGACCCCTTTTTCTTTCTCTCTCTCTTTTTTTTTTTTCTTTTTTTGTGTTTTTAAAGGAGTGATGAAGAGGTGGGTGGGTGAGGAGGAATAGCTGATTGAAATATTTTGTATAAGTTTAGTAGCTCCAAATGAATTGATCCATCACCCGTTGTTTTAAGTGGAGGCTGTGGCTGTGTTATATTTCAGTCTGGTGTGATTTCCAGTGGGTCGCTGGAGACTGAGCAATGTTGGCTGCTGTTACAGTGAAGCCCAGAGCGTGTAATTCTGGCTGGGCAGGGCTTCCTAATGGGGGAGGTGGTACAGGGATCACACCCCAAATCCCAAACATTTCACTCCTGGTTCGGTTTCTAGTCATCCCCAGAAATGGATGGCCCTAATTGGCTGTGCACTCTGGATGTGCACCTGCAAGGTAGAGGTCTAAGTTTTGACCCTTCTTCTTGTGTTCCATTAAATTGTTTTGGACCCCAGCTCTTAATTTAGTCTGAATTTCTGTCTGACTCAAAAGGAGAAACACCATGAGAAGGAAATTTCTTGGATCTCTACCGAAATGACTGAGTAGTGCTCTCCCAGCAACAGCAAAATTATGTGCTGTGTAAAGAGTTTTCTAGTTCATTAGCCCCTGGCAATCTGTGTTAGTAGTTCTGTCTGGGCTACTGATATTTTCAGGTTCTGTTCCAAAAGATTTTGGGTTGAATGTTTTGGCTACTGCATCCTTTAACCTATAATCATTTTCAAGTATCTAGATGACATTTGTAGGTTATGGATGGGACTGACACTCAATTTTCCTTGTGAATGAGATGATCCTGAAAGATGAATCACACTAAATCACCTGTCATAGCTAACTGATGATCTTACATATACCTACCTTTAGCAGAACACTGCATGTGTATTGGCAGATGCTCTGTTCTAAAACACTCCTTTGTAGTTTTATGTAAGCAAAGATTTAAAGTACATGTAAATACTCAAACCAAACAGGTTGATAGATCATCTCACTTTTCTCTACAGCAGAAGACAGATTAGTGTTATGCCTGCTGAGTACAGATGATATATTTACGTAGCCCCAAATCTGGAAGTCCAGGTTTTCCTCTGATCCTCTGTAGGAAAACTCTTCCAAAGGCTGACACCCAGAGCTGGGCGTCAAAGGCCTGCTCAATTAACTTTGTGTTGGTACTAGAGAGTTCCCTGCATGACCCTAAGCCCTCCTGCAGACCCCACTGACTTCAAGGGAGCCAGTCTTGTTGCCTTCAGTGAATGTTGAACTGGGCTATAAGTGATCAGAAACCTCTGAATAGGAACTGGCATGCTAATTAAAGGCTAATGGGGAATCCTTATAAAAGAGACTTTAAAAAGAAATAATTCCCAGTCACCTCCTCATAATACCACACTTCGTTCTTACTACAGTTATTAGAGATATATTTTCCTTGTAGGTTAAAATGGACTTAGAGGAATGTCTGCTTTAGAAACTGCAGGGGCACAGCCATTCAATTAGTTGACTCAATCAATTCTTTGTATAGGATGAAGGGTACTTCTCTGAGATCACTTGCCTGGTATCATATGGAAAATAGTAACAGCAGCTATTAGCATCTGACAGTCAGCGACAGAGGCAATTTCCCCTTAAATTAGAGACTTGACAGTGGGTGTCCCAGTTAACTTTCTTATCTTTCCTTTCATAGACAAACGGAGCCCTTAAATGAAACAGAGTCAGAACAATCATAAATATCAAACCCAACATCTGATGTTTGAAACTGATTAAAATTGTGGTACACTTTCAGGAGGTGTTTGTAGTAGCTTGAAGTGTTCCTAAGTTATGAGAATTAATTTATTAAGAAAATGAGCCATGTCTTCTGACTATATTGCGGAAAATAATGAGATGTCTGCATTTTCTCATGGTGGGGAATGATCGCGCTGACGAGACAGCTGATTGGGACAACAGTGTTAAGTGTGAATTATTTCAGCAGCAGTATTTCAAGAAATTTGGGCAAGGTTTTATTATAATGTAGCCAATACTATATTCCCCATGACCAGGGTAACATCAATTGCACTCTTTTTTTGTAACATCAAAGTCCCAAACGTTTCTTGATTACTTTAATTTTTCAACCCTGAATGGTCATACAACCCCTGTTTTGTCAATTATATTGCCCCGAGCAGAAAGTTACATGTACCATAGCTGTGTCATCACAACTGTGGGGATAAAGAAATGTTAACTGTGGAGCTTGTCTTTTGGAATTAAACTGTGTAAAGCTAGAGATTGCTCCATGCCTCAGCTCCACGGCAAACAAGCCTTGCCATCACCAGAGTCCCCTACCCTGGCACGTGAGGCTGGACCTTACACTGGGATTCTTTTTGTCTCAATGCATGTTGCCAGGTTTTTTAGTAGGATGAGGTGATGAAGGCTGAACCTCTGCAGGAGGCTTTTCTTTAAGGAGGGTGGTTCAAGCTGGCTGGGCTGGGCTGGGCTGGGCTGCAGGGGGGGACTGAATTAGTGCTTTGAGGCAGTCACTCCCCTGACACATGCACTGGGGCATGAAGAATTCTGGCACCCAAAGTGCTGTGCTGTGAACTGGGGATTTAGGTCTCTAGTTCTTCCAGATATCTTGGAAAGTGTGAAACATGGCATATGGTGCTAAAAATTCAGACTGGATCACCTCAGCGTGCTGAGGAATCTCGTCAGCAGCCTTTAAGGAGTAGGGTAGGCAGTGTCTATTGGTCTAGTATCTTTGATCCTGCCTCAGTGCAGGGAGCTGGACTTCTGACAGTCACTTGAGATGTCCTTTGGTCTTTTGTGTGTGACTTTGCAGCCTTGGCAGTTTGATGTTTAGAGAGCTCAGCTGTGGAATTGCACAATGATGCCCAATACAGATGTACCTGTGGTTTTGCAGGTTGAAGGACAGTGAAGACAGACCTTGCCAAGATGAGCTCAGACATGAGGGATGAGCTCAATAAAGTGTGGCAGGGAACTGTAAGGAGTGAGGTTCTTTGTCACTCACAAGAGCACTGTCTTTGCTTCAGTCTGTCATGCTCAGACTCCCCGAGAATTTCCAGGGCAATAGTAGTCATCAAAGTTTTAGCCAATGGATATAATTTTCTTGAAATTTAAGAAGGAAAAATATTAAATGAAAAGGTGATGATTTGGCTTTAAACAGAACAGAGGTTTTTGTCCATACCTAAGAAACCAAAGCTCTGCAGAGTTCGGTTGCACTGTTTTTAGGGAAAAAAATAATTAAAAAAACCCCAAACCAACCAACCAAACAAAAAAACCCACCAAAAACCCCAAAAATATGCCAAACGGAAAAAAGGGTTACCTGGAAATTAAACACTCCTGGGATGTACCTTGAATTGTTGTAGTTTCATCCACATCAGCTCAGATTTTTCACACTTGTGTGGTTTAAATCATGAAGTAGTTCCTCTGATACAAACTGTGTAAACGAACACCAAGTGGTCACTAAAACTAGTAGGTGCTTGAATAACTACTATCTGTAGCTCACAGTGCAATGGTGAAGGGCCTCCTTACGTATTTTTCCTATCTTCTGTCACAATCCTGGCATTCCCTATAGAGCCAGATACTCAGCTGCAAAAACATTCCTCCCTCTCGGTGAGTGTTATAAGGAGGGTGGAGTGAAATGATCAGTTAATCTCATTAAATAGGTTTTTATTCATTCTGATGGAAGTCTCTAGAGAGGTCATCTGCCAGGGCTTTGTTGCAGCACACACCTTTCTTAGGGAGCTTCTGTTATTCTCTTGAACTGTCAGGTTCAGTTAACTTTCCCTGGTACACACCCTGTTACAACACTGAGTGTTCTTGCTGGCTTGGTAGTCAGCAAGTTTTCAGTGTTTGCTTCTGGAATTTCAGTTCCTTTTCAGGCATGCCAAAAAAAGACCAATCCTGATCTTCCATGAAGTGTGGCACTTCAGTAGCAGCTGGATGACAAGATACACATTGGAGAGTTCTCCATCGTTCCCATCCCTGAATCTGGCAGAAGGTGCTGTTGAAATCAATGGGTATTTTCTCCGGTGAAATTAAAGTCTTGTTTCCAGTTCCTCTGGATCACAGGCTGTGTCTAGTCCTCTAGCTAAGTGACAGTTTGCAGGACTAAGTTTTACAGGCAGAAATGAAGCTACCTCTGTCACCTTTGTGCAGTAATGAGGATGAGCAGTGCTTGCCCTTCTTCCAGGACCAAGAGGGCAACTTGAAGAAGTGATGCTGTTCTAGCCAGGAGGAAGAGTCCCTGCTCCCCCTCCCGCTTTTTGTTCAGTAATCCCAGTGAATGAAACTCCTTGGGGGCATCCACCTTGAGGCAAGTCTGTAGAAAATTTAAGAGAAGGCTGAGCCCCTGCTCTCTGCAGTAACAAGACCTGTTGCTAGCCCAGGTGAGGAGCCTGTGCCATGGCATGTTGTCCCTTGCCTAAAGCAGTGACGCTTGCCTGGAGTCCAGGCAGCTGACTGCTGCATGCCAATGGAAGGAAACTGAGCTGTGATTATCACTGAGAAGCGATGAGCATGACAGGTATGGCTCTGGACTAGGTGACCAGAGGCCCAGACCATCTCCCAGCCCTTGTTTTTATAGGGGAGTCCCTTCATGCTTCTGTGCTACGCTTTTTTGCCCTCTTTTATTTATTTATTAATTTTTTTTTACTGAGTCACAGAGACAGTAGATATTTTAGGATAGAGGCTTAGATTGTACATGTTAGTCTTTATCAAAAGTAGGAATTTTTTTTTTTTGCAACATCTGCTTTGCTTAGGGGTTATTTTACAGTTAATTTTTGCAGCCCTACAGTGAAATGCATTCACAAGTACCTTAATACCAGTGCAGCTTATTTCCTGTCCTACACAGGAGTAACTGCAGTGGTCTTAAAGCACCCTGTTCTGGTGTGATTACATTAGAGGAACCACAGGATTTTAACTCTTCCTGTACAACTGAGCATTACCAGGTCTGCATGTGGACAAACTCCTGTTCACACTGCCCAGCAAAATGTGCCCTTGATCTGGAGCCAGGGCTACATTACTGGCTTTTGCTGGCACTGCTGTGTCTGCCTGTGGCTTTGAAGAACAGTAATCCCTCCCAGGCGGAGAGATGCTGGCAGAAGCTCCTGCTCTGAGCATAGCCCTGGCTGGCAGGGTCACCTGCAAGTGCTATTACAGGTGTTACATTGGAGAGTACTGTAAAACAGCAGACACTGTTCCTGGAAAAGCATGGAGCTGATTGATCCTGCTCATTTCTGTGCTGATAGGTCACATCAGCTGTGAATTAGAATATCTTTTTTGTTGTTGTTTTTTTGTTTTGTTTGGTTTGTTTTTTGTTTGTTTTTTTGGGTTTTTGTTTGTTTGGGGTTTTTTTAACTGACTTTTGCTTTCTCCCTGTCTCTTACTTTTGCTTTTCAGTTTTGGTGTTTATTCGTGTAATGCTGTGTGGCCAAGACATAGCACCACAGAGTTGGAGGGCTCTGTATGCATTGGATCAGCTCCTTCAGCTCATGGTTGCTCAGTGTTTGTCCCATTCAGAGAGACCACAGGGCTCTCAGTCCTCCCTTTGGTGAAGCTGAAGTTGGTGTCAGATCCCTGTGTCCTCTCAGGGATGGGAGGAGGTCAGCCCTAGGGCCAAACCATACTCCCAGCCTCTCTGTGGAGGATGTGAATATCTGCACTACCAGCTGGTGGTGAATGAAAAAGCAGGGTTTAAATGCATCATCTCCTACACAGGTAGGAGCCCCTCATCTTAGAAGACTGTGGGTTTTACACAAGGCATGAGCCAAGGAATCTGATTCACTCCAGACCTGTCTCTGCTCTCCCCACCATGGTTTCATGTTACCTGGAGAAGCTGCACAGACTGGTTTTCTCCACCTCCTTTTTCTGCCGTGATATTGGTACCACCTGTGATGCTGTTCTGAGCACAGGTACAGTCACTGCAGTAGGGGAGAGAGAAGGGGAAGATTAGTGGGAGTATTAAAGTTGCTTCCCTGTTTCTGGCCTGCAAAAGGTCTTTGTGGGATTTGGCTACTCTCCACCCTGAAACTTCATGCGGTGGGGGTGGAAGACCCAACCACATCTTGGTGCTGCTGTTGTCAGGCCCTTTGTCCTGGGGATTGGAAGTCTGAAGCTTTTTTGAAGTAAGTGGGACATACTGAACTACAGAAAATCCACTCAACTTGTCTGCCTGTCCCATCTGCTGCCTTTTTTCTCATGAGGCTTCTGCTTACGTGAGGAGGTAAGATGGTCTGTGTTTCCTCTCCAGGTAATGGAAGATCTGGGCAGGGCTTACAACAGAGCTGCTCCGTTGGCGGTTAAACCGCATACGTGACAAAGCTTGCCATCCTGGTGGGGGGATATTTTCTTGTTTGTCCCCTCTGTTCCTCCACTTGAACGAAGTGAGTGTTAGACTGAAGATACCAGTGCTGTGACTTTCAACAGTAGGCTGGAGTTCTCACCTCCTTGTTAGTGATGTCTCCCTTGCATTCCCTCAGCCTCCAAAACCTCCTAACTCTATCAGAAGGAAGTGGTTTGTCTCAAGGGGCATGTGTTCCCTCAGTCCATGAAAGTTATGTTGGTGAGTGACACAGAAAGCTAGCTGGAGAGCTATCATAGCTGTGATATGCTCAAGTCCATGGTAACTTTTCTCATAATTGCTCTTTGATTTGGGAATGTGTGTGTGCAGTTGTATGAGTATTCACACCAAGTCTTTCCTAGACCTCAGCTCAGCTTTCAGACATGTTATGATTGCCTTTTCAAGCAAATTTGCTTTCTTAGTTAATGATATAGCCATAAAACACAAACTGAGAGAATTTTTGTAACTGTATCTGTGCATCATTTAAACTTCAGCAGCATGAATAAAACACCCACTTTAGTCTAAGGAGCAGAAAACAGGATGGTGTGAATTCCCTTCTTTTGAAAATGAAAGAAGTTGCTTCTTTCTGTATGAAAACAGCAAGTCTTTTTACACAGAAGAGTTATGAGGTCTATTCATTTGAAGAAGAGTAGCTGTTCTCTTTAAGTCGTGGATGGTTTAAAAGTTTCCAGGAAAAAGTGGCAGTAGACTGAAGACCTTGTTCTGGTTGCCAGCCAGGTCTGTGATAGGGGGAGATGGCTCAGGCGAAAGAAGGAAATGGCATTTGTTTTTTAATCTTATTTCTTGAGAAATTGCTATCCTACAGGGTTTGCCTTGCCCAGATAACAGCCCTTGAAGGAGAATCAATCTTACTAATTAGTGATTTTGTATAATACTTTTAATTGTCCATTCCTAGGTACAGGCTTTGTATTGCATGTGTGCTTGTCATGGTGAAGGCCCTCTCTCTGTGCACCTCTGCAGGGATCCAGCACCTTTGCAGAGTCTGCCCGAGTATAGAAATATATCACAATACACCACTGGGCCTTAAATTCACTCAGTGCCTTAATCTTCATCACCTTTCAGATTTAGGCATGTCCTAGACGTTGAGAGAAATAGTTTTACAGTTTAGTCTCCCAAAATTGGGTCAACCTTACCAGTTGTTTTGACCTTGTTACTGGCACAGGTGGTTCCTGGGTGAGTTTAATACACCTCATGCAGCTCCATGGAGCAGTCTGGGGTATCAGCTTTGCTTGAAAACCCCTGTTTGAAATGTTTCCTCTAGTTTAAATACACCACTGTTGGGTATTATCCTTTGGATAAGCTATTCTTCTAGGGGGTAATATAACAATGTCTCCTTGTTATATTGTGCTTTTTCAATTTAAAGAGCTTCACAAAAGATACCAGCTGAAGAGATACAAATGAGTGAATAAAATTATAGGCTGAAGAGGTGGAGAAAAAGTAGGGAAATCAGTGTTAGTAGGAATTCAGCTCCTCTGGGTGGGAGGCAGTGAGCTTCATCATTTTTTATGTGACTTCAAATTGTCCGAGTATAGATAGCTCTCAAGAGTTCAGAATGGTGTTCTAGTTTTGTATTTAAAGGTCAAGTAGTATATGACGTTAGCAGACCATCAGTGCTCTGTGAGTTTATTCTTAGCCTTTTTTTAAACGTGTGTTCTCTGAATTTCACAATTTATTTTACCAAAATCCTGTGTACTTACATGCGAATCCCAGTGTTCTCAGAGCATAAGTGCTATGACCCATCAACTGCCCCCAAATTAGCTGATATCAAGTAGAGGCTGTTGGTAGCTGAAGAAAAGAAATAGGAGAATGTCCAGCCCTGGTTTCTGACAAGCCTGTACATGTGTGATGTACTAACACAAGTGGAAGGCGCTTAGAGGGTATTTTGGTCACATACGACAGGGAAGTACAGGCTTGAAAAATATTAGAATCTCGCAATTCTCATGAAATTAGGAAGCCAGAAAGAGGAGAGGTATGTGAATTGTGCCTCAGCTGAAGGAAAAACTATTAAGTGCCACCCTTTGCAAATGTCAAATGCTTGGGAAAAAGTTGTGGGAAGCCAGTCTCTGCTAAGTCTGCCCCTTACAGGACCTACTTTTTTGTTAGATGTTTGCGCAAAATCACCTCAGTGGTCTGCCTCTGAGACCAGGCATGACTCAGGCTATCAGCATGTAACATGGTTTCAGGTTGCTGTCCTACTGCTCTTGCGCTAAAACGTTGCAAAGAACTATTTGCTTTTTTTTCTCACTTTTAAAGTGCTTCATTTATTCAATGTCATTAGTGCTATTGTTACTTAAATTTAGCTTCTGACTGGTAACCATTAAATATTAACAGCAAAATCGATGGTAGTGAGATTTTTGCTCTAGTAAATATATATCACATATGTACTGAAAACCAAAGCAAACTGCAGTGAATTCCAGGAAATAATCTATAGTGCTGCTCTCTAATGCTCTTCCTCATCTCTGTGTCAGGATATTTATCTGTGTCCCACCTGCAGCCATTTGTGCACTGAAACCCTGGCCGTTCTTTTGAACAGCCTAGAAAAACAGAGCCTTAGGAAAAGAGTAAAAGTAGTGTTTTCACTGTAGAAATGTGAACGATAATTCATGATTGCAGTGTAATTATCCAGGGGTCCTTAATGACTGTAAATGGGGAGATCCTTAGGTTTCATGTTGTGTGTGGTGGACAGCAACCCAGCAAGAGCCTGCTGTGCTGGGAGAAGAGAAGGGCACCGTGGTATCGGTTCTGCTTTGCCAAAGCTGCTCCCTGTTGTACATTGTGTTTTCTCAAACACGAGGATGTCGGCCGGTGCCCCAGCCTGTGTGTCTCCCTCGCCTTTGCTGTGGCATCGGAATGCCCTTATGAAACACGTGGGGTCAGCGAGTCCCTTTGGGGAATCGCTGATGTGTCTCTTGTTGAGAGGTCAGTATTCAGGTCTGGGTGGAGACAGAACCTTACACTGGCCTCAAAGCTGGTCTGGAGTTCATTGGAGGGGTGTGGGCAAAGGTATGAGATAGACGCCCAATGTGCATAAGACAGTCTATCCTCGAGTTTGGGTCTCTGCATCATTTTCTTGTGCAATTACACATGGAATAGATCTTGGTAGCCCATCAGAGAGATGACCTTAATTCCTTGCTCTGGCCAGGTGTTTTGGAATGAGGAAAGCCTCCTTATGAGTTGACAATGAAATTTCAATCTATAATTATGACCATAGTTTATAATAATAATCCTAATTATATATATATATAAACAGTTTAACCTACTATAATGTAATATGGTAACATTTGCTGAGCTTTGGCTGCTTTCAAATGGTGAAAATGTGCTGGTGGTTGTTGGCTGGGATTCAGAAACATTTGTCAGAATTTTGTGCACTATGTGAACAACAATTTTGTGTGGATTAAGCAATTATTAATTCTCTCCCATTATCTGTCAGATAAAACTACAACTAACTCATTAACCAAAATTAATTGTAAATAAAGCCGATCTGTTGTTGAGGAGGCTAATTAGAGTGGTAATTGTGTAATGATGATGCAATTAATTTCAAAAAAACTACTGTTTTTGGCAGGGATAGAGCAAGGTGTTCTGAAAGGAAGCAGGGTGCTTGCCACTGTCATAGCCCTCTTAATTAATGCCACCAGGACTGCCTCTGTCTTGAACTTTATTGGTGTCCTCTGTCGAGCACTCAGGAATGTCCTGATTCTTCTCACGTTGAAGCCAGTGGTTAAACTGGCTTTTTACCTCAATGGGCAGAGGGTGCTGTGTGGAAGTGCATTGCCCACCCCCGGGTTTGTTCCTGTGGCAGCTCATCCACGTGGCTGAGCTCTGGGAATAGTGGCTGTGCTTTGGGATTTGCTACTGACTTGCCATGGAGATAGATCTGGAGTTTCAGGCCAACAAAACTGAATTGTGACTCAACGTTTTAAAAATGATTGAGTGAGTAATTTTCCATGCAGTTTCGTTACAGTATCTTTTGCCTCAAGGATTATTTACTGTAGAGCAGCTTCCAGCATTTTTTAGCTGCTATTTGTAATGTGGAGTTTTAATAAGAAAGGAATTGTTAAAGTAGGATAATGTTTTCATCCCAGGTTGCCTGGTCCTAATGGTAATATTGGTATCACAGGTAAAATCAGCAGTTGTACCTGCTAGCCTGTATGCACAATTTCTTGATTCTTTTTTTTTAATCTGTTTTCAAAATGGAATAAATGCTATTATGAGGTGAGCATAGTATGCTTTATTTTAGCCAACTACCATTTGAATAATTAACAAAGACATGGGCATTCAGCACAGAATATATGGTTCACTGTACAGAATACGTGGTTGAGGAAGGCCACCAGGTTGATCAGGGGGATGGAGCACCTCTCCTATGAGGAAAGGCTGAGGGAATTGGAATTGTTCAGCCTGGAAATGAGGAGGCTTTGGGGATGACCTAATTTTGGCCTTCCAGCATCTGAAGGGAGCCTTCAAAAAGGTGGAAAAGGCCTATTTACAGGAGCATGTAGGACAAGGGGGAAAGACTTCAAACTGCCAGAGGGCAGAGTTACTTTAGAAGAAATCTAAGGGTGGGCAGGCCCTGGCACGGGGTGCCCAGAGAAGCTGTGGCTGCCCCTGGATCCCTGGAAGTGTCCAAGGCCAGGTTGGACAGGGCTTGGAGCACCCTGGGACAGTGGAAGGTGTCCCTGCCCATGGCAGGGAGTTGGAACAAGGTGAGCTTTAAGGTCCCTTCTGAGCCAAACCATTCTGTGATTCTATGATTCACCCTGTCCCATCAATTGTAATCACTCTACTGATTTGTTTTCCTTCTGACTTGGTTTAGGGGGAATTACAGAACTGAAACCTTGACTTAATCTTGAAGGTGCCTAGTTATCAGACTGGAAGGGAATATTGAGCATAAATACATTTTATCTATTTTATTCTTAACTTTTCCTCTGTGAGGTTGGGTTTTTTTTTTTTTTTTTTTTTTTTTTTCCTTGTGCTTCCTGGTCCGTGGAGAGAAAAACCCTTCAAGCATGTTTTAGTTACATCACTAATATTAGAACTGAGTAATCAGGTGGCTTTGGCAGCAGTCTCGTTTATAAATTGTTGGTGAGCAGATGGCTCACCAAGTTGGCATGCCAACTCCAAACTTTCACAATCATGAGTCAAGTTTTAAATCGCAAGATTGCCTTACATGCCATGGTTTTTTTTTTAATGTGTTTGTTTAATAAATGTAATTCTTGATATATCTTCTCATTCCTGAGCTGTGTTTTGCACTGAAGTGTGGCTTTTCAGTAATCTCTGGGTTTGGGAATGCCTTTTTTTCTTAATTTAATGAAAGTGGAGACTTTTGTAGTAATTTACCTGAAAATCTTTCTGCTAAGAAAAAACAGTAAATATCGGGCTAAGGGAAATAAAAGTGAGAGTTGTCAATCCTGGCTAATGTCAAATAGTTCAAATGGTTGAGATAATTCACAATTAAACTTAAAACAACTTCTGGTTTGTATTCACAAATATTTGTTAGGAATAATTTGCAGATATCTGTTATCCTGGATATGCAAATCAGTGCCAATTTTGTTTCCTGAGTGCAGGGCTAAAATCATTAGGCGGCAACGAGTAAAAATGTTACATTTTGAAATGCAAGAGTGAATATTTTCTGAAAGTAAAATGTAGCAATAAGAAAACAGAGCCTAGCTGGAGTGCTCAGACATTCTCTCTGTGATCACAGTGAAGTTCCAGAAGGGTCAGATCTTGATCCACTTGAGAATTTGGACAAATATTACTGGAAGGATTTCTGCTTTTTTCTTTTTCTTTCTTCTTTTCAAGCTATTCCTTCAAGTAATTTAACATGGTATATGTGGGTTATAATGCATTGTGGGACCTGTTATGGAATGATAATTAGACCTTATTTCTAAGTGATTCCACACAAAGTGTGCTGTTGTAAATGCTAAACAACTATATTTCATCCATAATCATGTAATTGGTGTGTGCAGCTAATTAGTGTGTGTTCAATTTAGGCCCAGATTTTTTGGAAATGTCTCCTGTTCTGGTCCTGATTTAGCAAAGCTCTTAAACAGATGATTAACTTCCATTGGCTTTAATAGGACTTAAGCACATTCTTAATCAGGGCCATTGTGTCAAATCATGTCTCTTGGTGACAATCAGAACAACCTGCCAGAGCTGTAGTAAAAATATCTGTGGGTCCTCCTTAAATTTAGATTAATCACTTCTTTAACTTGTGAAACTTCTTTTTTTTTTTTTTTTTCAGAATCTGAAACTGTGTAGGTCTCTTTCTCTCTCTCTCTGTTTTTAAGCAAATGGTTATTGTCACAATTGTATGTGTAAAGTTTAAAGATTTTAACTAGCTTGGCAGGAGGCTGTTTACATCAAATCTGCTCAATACACCTTCGAGACGGAGAAGAAGAAAATAGGCATCTGAGAGTGCCTCCTGGAATATAAATGTCAGTGCTGATAGATATCTATGATAGAAAATTTGTGTGGGAGTAATAATTTAGTAATAAAATAGGTCAAATTAATTCTTATGCTGAAGGGGATACCTTACAATAACCATTTTGTAATTTTATGTTTGACAGTTTGCTCTGCATTATGTGGCTAGGTGGAGCTGAGATAATGTAATCCATTTCCAGTTGTAAACAAGATTGCTTTAAGAGCTGCAGTAGTAAGATGCATGTTGGCTGACTTTAAGCTGAAAGGTAATTGCCTCTGAATATTAATGTGCATGTGGGGATTTTGTTTTTAATTCTGGGATTTCATCTTTGCCCTATAGCAGCTCTGAAGAGGCCCTTGTTTTCCCAACCCCCGCTTAGCCCCTAATTGAAGCTGATGGCAAGTGTTGCATTTTGGGCCCTTTGCTTTTATTGTCTGTGGCCTGTGTACCTTGGAGAATGCTGTCCTCTTTGGCTGTTGTCTTTTTTTTCTAAACCACCTTTTGAGCAGAGGTTTTTTGGAGATGCTCTTGCAGTCCTATGGGACTGGTTCCTGGGATAGAGGAGGAATGGTAGGTTATGAGAAAGGGAAGAAGTTACTGCATGTATTTAATTGTAGCCTCTTAGAGAAATGAGAGTTAAGGTGCTGATCCTGTGCTCTCTAGCTAGAGAACTTCCTCTGGAGTCATTTAGGACCTCTTCAAAGCCAATTGCAGTTGATGGGAGATTCTTTATGTAATTCCAAACACTTTTGAAGCAGACCTCTGTCATCAGGGCAAGTTGTAGGTAGTGATAAGTGTAGTCTGGGAGAGCATCAACTGGCTCCGTTTGTATATGAAGTTGTTTTAGACATGGAAGGGGACAGACAGATTACAAGCAAGCCGTACCTGAGCTTTCTGTTTAATTTCCAGGTGTTGGCTTTTAGGAGCTGTTCCATTGCCCACTGCTTACAGTGAGGCTCAGCACTGGGAACATGGTATTGGTGTTGAGCAAGGTTTAACTGCAGCTTTGCTCTGGAGTAAACTGCATTGAACAGTGCTGCAGGAGCCTGAACTCTGTTCTGTGCTGCATTTTAATCTGCACGTGTTTTAATGGCATTGGATATGTGGGCTGTCGTTAGTTAGGACTGTTTAAAGGTGTTGTAACTGGCAGGTGCCCCAGATGCCCTTCTAGTAGAGATTCCTAAGGCAAGCACTCAAAGCAGAGCTCAGCGTGCCTTATTCCCTGCAGCAACACCAGTAGTTTTTCCGAAAAAGAAAAAACAAACAACAAAATGGGGTATTTTTAGCTTGGATCGATTCACTGATCCAGTTTGCTGCATGGTCTCACACAGTGAGAGGGTGGTGTCTGAGCAGGGCTGGGAGCTCCTGGAGCTGATGTTTCTGCAGAGGCAAAGGTACACTGAGCTGTGCTCATGCCTGGCAGTGACAGATCTGTCAACTGTGTGGCCAAGAAGGAGGTCATTTGGCTTTTCTGCTGCCTTTGTCTCAGTGCAAAGGGGTGTTGCCTCTTGCAGAGGGATGGGGACAGCAGCTCAGAGGCACTGGCTTCACAAACAGAAGACTTTTTGCAGCTCTCCTTTAGCTCATGGCTCCCATTTGGACTATAACCTCATATAATGTCTCTAGTAAAACAATGGGCAGGAGATTGGGGGTGGTATGAGTTGGAACCACTGCACAGAGACAGGTTTGAATCTTCTGTGTTTCTACGCCTTACACAAACCTTGGGGTATTGAGGGTTTTTTGATTTAGAGTGATTTTTAAGTTTCCATAGTGCCCCATCTCCAGTGATTTGGTCTGACACTTCCTGAAGTCAAGGGGAGTCTTGGTGATATTTCAGTCATTTTTGCAATATGATGTGGCTTGTAGCAAAGCTGTTCTATGGATGCCTTTGCTAAAAAATTACTTAGCTACAGAAACATTTGACTGTAGGCTGGTAAGCAGAAAAAGTGAGGGTGTGTGGGTTTGTGAATGTATGTTGCCCATTAAGGAGTCTCACTCAATGCTGGGTGCTTCATTACTATGATAAAAATAACATAAAAGGATTCTAATAACTAATTAACTTGTTCACTAATGGCTCAAGCATTGTCTTAAGGGCAGTAGTTTAAAAGTGTCTGTTTAATGAAAGTTGACTGGAGATATGTCCTGTGGCTATTACAAACTTTGTTTTATAATAGCAAGTATTTTTCAGCAGCTCCTTGCCATGCTGTAATGTGGTTGGAGTGGGAGAAATTAGAAAACTGGCCATTTCCCGGCAGATAGTGATAAGTTTCTACTCAGTCACAATGCTCTATACACTGTGATAGGTTTATAATTATTATCCTAAGATTGATGTTTCGGGGGGGAGTGTAAATTTGTGCAGCAGTAATCCATTAAGAAATCAATAATCATTCCATCCTGAAATGCAGTTTCTCTACAACATTATAAATACACACCAAAGACTTGAAACTCTGCCTGTTTCCCCTTCTCCACCCCCCTCCTCCCGCTTCCCTGAACTCCAAGTTCAATGTTCTTTGCAGTGTTGAAGAAGCTATTGCAAGATAGGATTTTGTACCGGGAAAAATAAGGCTAGTAGTATTAGCATGATCCTGAGAGGCAGTGAAACTTTTTAGTGTGAACTATGCTTTTCCCCCAGTACCCTTTTTATCTTGAGGAAATTCCCACTCTCTTCTGCCAGGGTTTCATCCTTGGTAGATGGGGATGATGAAGATGCAAGCCTTGTTCCTCTGTAGAGAGCTATGGAGAGGAAGTGTTGTAGAACTGTGAAGTCGTGGTATGTGTACATTTCCTTTTCCTCACTCCTTGTTCTGACTTGGTTCTTCATGTAACAGTTCAGAGGTTTGACTATCAGACACCAGCACATCCTGCAGGACTTCCCTTTTTGCTCTAAATTCTCCCCAGCTGGGCAAACACATTTTCAAAATGCTACTGTAAGTTATCCCCTGAACTAGAGAGCTGGAAACCTACTTCATCTCAGAGTAAAGAGGTTTGTAGCTGATATCAGGGAGAGTGAGAGTATTATTTATGTTTCTCTGTGTAAGGCTAAATTCTATGGAGTGAGGTACTGGGTCAGTCAGATTTCAATCTTGCCAGGAAAATTGTGGATTGGGAAGGGAGATGCTATTACTGTAGCAAGAGGCACAAAGCATGGAGTACTTTTAATATTACATTTTCATGGTTTTATTTTAGTTCCTCCTCTACTTTCTTTTTGTTAGAGTTGGTTGAAAAATCAGTTTGAATGAAAAAAATCTTTTTTTCCATTTCAATTTAAATTACTATTATTTTTAACCTTTATGTTAAAAATAAACCTTTTCATTTTTGAAAAATGAGGCATTCTTCAATGGCAGAGTTCTGTCTTACATCCATGATAGTTGCTGTTCATGCCTAATTTTCCTCCTTCTCATCTGCCCCAGTAAAAAGCATGCTTGGCTTGGGGTGGGTGTGCTAACTCAGACCTGCCCTTTTCCTCTTCTGAGAACACTGTCACCTGGTGAATGGAGGTCACCAGCCTCTTCAGCTTTGAGAGGGAGAGAAAGAGTGCTCATCACAGTTTTCCTTTTGAGATCTGAGAATCTCAGGCTATGTCCAGAGGTCTAACAAGTGTAAGGCATGAGTTTTGGTTGTGGTTTGGCACATGAATACCTTGGCTTATCAGAGCATGCTGTGGGAATACCCACATTATTAGAATTATAAAAGCATTTCAGTGTTTGCAGGCAGGGAGAGTGGAGGAGCTGGTGATGTGCAAAACTGGACACTGAGAAGCCAAACACAGGTTCTTCTCTGTGTAGTTTCTCTAGAACAATTCAAGGCATGGTAAATTCCCTCACCATGGTCCTGTATGGGGGGAGCTTTCACACACAGTTTGGCTGTGGGGCAGCTGGAAGTTCACTGAGTCACATTGGAAAGTGCAAAGCTGGATGCTAATAGGAAAAGGTCCAGATATCAGCAAAAGAAAGATCTTGTCACATGTGTTCAGTAGGTTTTCATTCAGCATTGACCTTTTGTCTGGTGAATTTGTTTTTCTTTCTTTAAGGCCATGCAATGCATACTGGGTGCTTTCCTATCAGTAAAGAAGAGGTCTTCATTCATCTAAAACCGTCCCTCCTGCTCAGATGTTGGTAGCACATGAGTTTAGCAGGGGCTGATGCTTTGTGGCTTTTGGCTCCTGTTGATTCAATACCTTGTAACTTCTTTGGCCTACATACTGATGGCTTTTATACATTGCCACAAACCTTAATTTTGAGAAGAATTTTTTCCCCCTCCCTGGTCAATTTATGTTATAGAAGCAGCAGCTGATTGACAGCTGATTTTTTTGCAATGATTTGCTCAAGAGTTCATGCAAATGACATGTGGCTTTTCAGCGAAATAGGAAGACTTTATCACATCTTTTTGAATTTTACCCATTACCTTTTTTTTTCCAGTGGTTTACAGAACAGTGAGTGCTAAAAGCCCAATATCAGCTCACAGGATGCTGAGTTTAACAGATAGGGCTCTATTAGCTCTCGGTTGCATTTGTCTTTACTTCACAAGTCTCTATTTAGAATTACCTGTAAGTGGTTATTTTCCAGTGCGGTTTTCAAAGACAAACCATTCTTTTTCTTATTGTTGTTGATGCTGTTTTTTTGAACTGCTAAAAGCTCATCACCATATATATAACTCTTGTGTGTTCACAGATAGCTTGAGTGGCAAGTTTCAGAAATTGGCGTAAGTGGCTCTTTGGAAAGAAAATTCTTCAAAGAGAAATATTCAACAAATTGAATGATTAAGAGATGCCATCTCAATCAATACGTTAGAGTTAATTGGCTGTGTACAAAGCATTTTTAAACAACTTCCCTGAAGATGCTGCATATTGTGCTGAGAGTGCCTTTCTAGTGAGGCTAGACTGTGAGGCTACTTTGAAAGGCCAGTTTTGTCTAAAAAGTGCTTATTTTCAATATTTTTTTTCCAATTTCCAGGCCTAATACCATCTTGCATTGAAGCTGTGGGTCTCACTGAATGAATTTAAGACTGCTTAATAACAACCTAGCCTTTTTTCCTTTTTGTGTGAGTGCCCCCCTAGAAGCATCCCATGGTCTAGAGACTGCAAACTGCTGCTCTAGAAAACAGTCGGCAGCTGCTCCCAGCCCGTGGGTAATAACAGTTCTGCAAATATTCAGGTCTCTGTGTCACCTCATTTTTCTATTTCTCTTGCTTTGAGCATTATCAAAATCTCCCAAGTGCAACACGTTGACCACAAGCCACATGTTGGGGCCAACGGTCCTAATCTGCTGGTTCAACTTCATGCATGTGTCATAGCTTCATACTTGTGGATGTCTGTTGGAATTAAAAGGGAAAAAGAACTCCAAACACCCTTATTAGTGCTAGCAGGCTGTGGGGGTGAACGAGCTGCAAACCTGCTGAAACACCTGTCTTCCAATTCCGAGTTCACCAGACAAGTGTTTCTTGCTCTGTGGGCTGTGTAGAGTATTAAATGTGTTTAATGAAGCTCCCTCTCTGGTTTGGCTTTTACCTTTTTCTTTTTTTTTTTTTTTTTTTGATGTGTCCCTCCATCCAAATGTCACCTCTAAAAATCAAGGTAAAGTTTAAGAAAGAAATCCCTAGCATAAAATCAATAGGACTAAGTAGTTCAAAGCAAAATGCTTTCTCTTTCTGAATGTTTTTCCTGGAAATTGTTCTTCTCTTTTGGGCCACCAAAGGTCCTCACCGTGACTTGCAAGCTGAAGGAGTGTGATTCTAGGTAATAGTTCTCAAATAATTTGAGCAATGCTGCATTCAAATGGAGAAACGTTAACAGATCTTGTCCAGCCTGATTTTCCCTTGCTCAGTTGGGTAAAGGAGCAGGGAGTAAATCATTGAGTAGGTATATCTTCCATTCAGCAGGAGCTGCACATGATGGGATTATTAGTATTTCTAAACTAAAGCCCCTGACAGATCCTTGGATGCTTAAATCTGTTGTGATGCTTTACCAGATGGTTCAGAAACTCAGACTGGAATATCTCATTGGCTGGTGCTGAACAATGACATTTCAAACCCACACGTTTGTTTGGATTTTAATTTTCAGGAGGATTAAAGCTTTTTGGGTTATGGGCTGTCTCTTTCCATATATATGCTCAGCACCTTATGTAGTTTAGATGCTTTTGCAGTGTGGTTATAATTCATCAGATACCTTATGAAAGAGCAGTTTGAACTGTTGCACATTTTTAGCCGTGTGGTCCAGCACAGGGAGAAGTGTGCAAACTGTAGTAACTTGCTGAAATAGCGAGTTGTTGATAAGTGTTGCCTTGCTTAATGCACTGAGCGTGACAACTGCCCCTGCTTTGTCTTGTATCTGGTAATTGTCTGAGCAGGTGATTATGCTGAAACGTGCCACTTCTGATGCTGTATCCCTCTGTTCCTTTCACTTCTCAAATCTTGTCTTTGAAGCGCCAGTCCTGTAAATACTAATGCGTTTGCATAACTTGCATTCGGCGCAGTGTCAATGTTTATTCCTGCTGCAGGAGGAACTGTTCAGTCCAGACTCTCCTAAGTACATAGAATGAGACCCCGCTGTTCTGGGGAGAAGATCAAAGGAAATTGATTGGGTTTTATTCCCTTTCAGTCCCATGACATTTTGAAAATAGGATGGAGTGCCCCTCTGGCAAAATTTAAAAAATGGTTAGGGCCTGCTAAGTTAGGTAGTCCTCCCTGGCTGCCCATATGTCTGTCCTGGTTAAAACTAAGACCTTTCTGCCACTTTTAAACTGCCTTGGAATGGGGATGGGAGTATTACTATGAAATTCCCTTCTAAATTCCTTAGGGCAAAGATTACTGCTTTGTTGTGTTCAGATATTTTGGGTGGCAGTAGATTACCATGTGAAAACGTGCACAGATGATTTCGGGATCAGGGGAAGGATTTGAGCTTAGTGTTTGAGGTACGGAGACCTTGTTTATAATGCTTGTTTAAGCAACAGTGTTAATATACATTCTAGAGAGCAGTGAACCAGGATGCTTTGCTGACAAGTCTGGGAGGGTTTGCCTTTTTTTGGCCCTCTCTTACCCCTGACAAATCTATTAAGAGAATAACTAACATCAGTGGGAAAAGAGTGTGGTTATGTTGAGAAGAAAAAAGACATTTGACATAATTATGTGTTAGACTGGTACAATCTATCCCACTGTCCTCCATATGATTCATTCTCTTTGTGCATGACTGTTGCACAGTATTAAATAATGTACATTTTTTTTCCCTGTTAAACAAGTGTTCCCTTAGCTTGTCTCAAAAAGCTGACACATGTTCATTCTTCACTCAGGGAGTTCTGCATCTGTCGACACTTCAGACATAATCAGTTTAGATTTCAGCAGCTGATTAGTGCTCACCTCTAACCAAACTGAGAAGCTGCCCCTCCAAATGGTAACAAATAATATCCTAATTAGTCCTCTGCATAACGATAGTGGGAGCCTTTAGCTGAAAGCGACTGATCTCGGAGGCCTTTCTGTTCTGGTCCACTGGCTTTACAGACTGTTGGATCAGCATTTATGGCCGAGCTTTTATTCCCCCTGCCTCAGAATGCCTCGCAGAGCAATTAATTATGCACCTGAAGATAGGCATTAGGCACGCAACAGTATTCCACACACAGTTATGAACGTTTCATTAGTGCCACTTAATTTATGTGTGATTATGAAAGCAAGAGCAGGAATGCTGGGCAGGACTCCAGGATTATCCTACAGCGCCTGTAGACGTTGCATGTCCCTGTGAAGCTGTTTGACCTGGCCAGCCGAGCGCAGCTCCTGCTGTCTGAAACACTGCCTTGCTCCAAGCTGGAACCCACAGGGTGCACGGAGCAGCAAATGAGGGGATGAGGACAGCAGAGAGAGTGACTCCTCTCTATGCCAGTGACTGGCTGGTTGTGACAGCACCAGGTTTTACCAGGAAGTTTTAAATGGGTTTATGCTTTTCTGAGTCTGATTAGCAAAACATGCCCATCCCTGTCTATTAAACTCTGTGTACTTCCTCTTAGCTAACACTCATTTTGCCCAAGCCTTGTTTTTTGGGTGGGTTTTTTTCTTTTTTAATAAATAAATCAATGTCTACAGAGGCATAATTTAATAAATGCCACTCACAGGGATGGCACAGTAGCCACTGGCATCTCTCAGGACAAAAGTCATGTGAGCAACTGTAGCTGGATTAGTGTGACCTCAATAGTACAGAGAATTGAGGAAAGAAAAGAGAGAGGATGAGGGGGGGAAATGCCTTAAGATGCCTTCAGGACACTGTGAAACCAGCGTTGTCCAAAGGCAGGCTGAGCAAGCTGAACACCAGAGTACATAAATATCCATTAGTCTAAAAAGGAAGTTTTAAAATGTCAATTGGATTTTCAGGTTCAATTCAATAACTTTTTAAAACCCTGCTCAAATTTGAAATTGAGAGGGTCTGTTTCAAAACATAAATCAACTGTAACAGAAAAATCACTTAAATAACTGCAAAAGTGCTGCTTAAATGTTTGCTGCTGAAATGTTAAAGAGTGTCTAGCTGCTAAAATTGGGGAGTCACAAAATCAGCACCTAAAAGCAGAGCTTGTTGCTGAAAGTGCTTTATTACTGTAGTTGTTGCTTTTCCTGTTGTTACAGAGATATTTTCTTCCGTTTATTCAGAGTTCAGTCAAGGGGGATAAGATGGCTAGTAGGTGGAGAAGCAGAAAGGTTTGTTCTCCTCTGCAAGCTGGTGAGTAAAGACTGTTTTGAGAGGTCGAGCCCAATTCCAATTTGCATTCAGGACAAAGTTGACATAAATAATAAATTTAAAAATCATTTAGGAAATGAAGCCGTTAATTATCTTAAATATATTAGCATGTAAAACAAATGTGTGAATAAATGAATGTTAAGCTTTTTAAATAAGTGCACAGTATATCCCCTGAGGTAATAGAAAGTGCCTAATCTACTATAAAGCTTCCATTTATTTGCAGAATCACTGGTCTCTGTGGCTAATAGTTTTTGTTTGGAAAACAACTGAGAAATCCAAATACAAGACAAGATTAGCTACAGTATTTAAGATGAAGTTTCCTGGTTGCTTTCTTAGGCCCCAGCTTTAAAGGATTATTAAATCACTTGATTATTAATTATCTGACTATGACTTTCTCTTTAATAAAATATATTTATCCTGGAAACAAGTAACAGAGTTTACCTAATCTATCTGCATTTTGGTACAGCAGCTGGTGTGATTTACTTAGCAAGTTGTTAGTTAAACCAAGAAGATAGAAATTGATACAGGTATTACCAAGTGCATGAGAAAATGTTTAAATTGAAGCTTGTGGCAGACCACAATAGATGGGAATTATCAGACTACAAGAAGGTGGCAAGCTCTTTCAATCTCAAAATGGGTTTGTTTCAAGTATTCATTAAGGAGTTGCAGTTGGACATGAGGAGGTTCTGATGGCTCTTCCAAGTCAAATCAAAAGGCAATATCAACCTGAATAAGAGTCAGAAAAGTGTACTGAAAGAGTTGACACACTTGGGCTGCAACAGTGGAAATGAGATGAAACACGATAGTGTGCGGTGCAAGGCCAGACGCACAGGGACCAACGAGAATTGCTGTTGTAACCTGAATGTCTGAAAAAGACAGAGGAGGGAAAAGCTGGGTTTAGGTGATACAAGACGTCTCTTGGGCACCAGCATGATAAAGTTAGGAAAAAGGTATGTGCCATGATGTGATCTTGCAGGTAAAGTGTTTCCAGCGCACAAGGGAAATGTTGACGTCGTTTCCCCAGCCTGAGAACCAGGGCAGCTTAGCCCACACACAGGTCTGTGCTTCAGCAACCAGATATCTTCTGTTTTCTGAACTCCCTTTCTGGACTACCTTGGGAATCTCTCCTCTCCGTCAAAAAAATGAAGGTGTATTCTGCCATGCCTGGTCCACTCGGTAAATTAAACCTTTTGGAAGGGCATGGGATTGGGCCCATTGAGAAGTGCAGGAAAGGGTAAATACTAGGCAGGGCTATTTAAACTTACAAAATTGACTTGAGAAGCAGCAGACAAGGAATGAAGCAAAGTTCCCCCTTGGCTTCTGCCAGAATGTGGGCAGGAGTCTGACACATTTCTGAAGGGGATCATATGGCACGATGGCCTGACGGCGGAGGGCTGAGAGTCACAGAGAGCAACGAGGCACCTTTTCGCTTCATAGGGGTCACCAATTGTGTGCCTGTCTGAGTCTTAGGGAGTGCCTTCCTCAAATTGTCACCCCAAGGTTGGTGGCAGTCCTTCTCTGCTCTGAACAACAAGGCAGGGTCTCCAATGGCTGCACATACACGAGCTCGCACTTTCCGTGAGCCACAGTGTGGTTGTGCAGCAGCAGAAACGTATTTTCTGTGTTCTTTTCATGACTTTGTGCAACTCTAGCATAAATTTGCTACCCTGTTGATTGACGTGAGCTTCAGAATGAAAACCAAGGTTTTCCTTGGCTAGACCTATGCTAGGTCTGTAGCAAGGAAGCTGTTTCCTCCAGGAAGCCCTGGGATATGTGGAGCCACAGTTCTGAGCTCCTAGTTGGATGAGATGTTTCATATTTTACTGTAGAGCTGGGGGAGACTGGAGTTAGTGAGGGCTAAGCGTCTGTTTCTTTTTTCATTTACTGTGCTGCAAGGCAGAGCAAAAACTGAAAGTCTTCAGACATTTGCGTTTTAGATAAATGAGTAGCAGCAGAAACCAAGGCTCAGACCTGTGTCTGGACCACTGGAAATTTAACTATCCTTTTACTAACTGAAAGTCTTGTGACTACAAAAATTTTGGCTGAACCACGTACAACTTTTTAATAAAAGCTACTGCAAGTTTTGTATGAATATTCTGATAAATTTGCTTTGATTTTTATGGAAGATGTTTGTACAGAATGAAAATCCTCAGCTGGTGGCAAATTTTCATTTGGTGTAAAATGCCATAAGTACAGATCTAATAAGCGCTTCTGATTTAGAGCATCTGATAATCTAGTTTACTTTCTGTTGATTTTGTTTTTGGTTTTTTTTAATGTGCAATCATTTTGATTTTATATAAAGGTCCATAACAAGACATGGTTTCATTTCCTTTCCTGTATATTTATGGTAAGAAGAAAACAAATGCCATCCTTCTGTAATATGGTTGAAATCATGAATTCACTCCAGTGATCAGAATTCAATTTGATAATACACCTCTCCTCCACTGTGGAATAGGATGATGTAATGTCACTTCTGTCAGACAGACAAGGTATGCTACCCTGGTAGGAAATGAGAGAAGGGACTTATTGGAGCTGGCTGCCTGGAATTTTTGGACAATTCTTACTAGGCCAGTGTTTGCTTACAAATAGTAACTTGTAATGTCTTTGAAATCTGTAAATGTGTGTGATAATGCAAAAACAGTCTGGGATATATTTTCAAAGGACTGTTCACTAATCCTGTTAACAAATAATGTGATTTGTGTGTGTACCTCCCATGGGCTGCTTTGAAAACATAGCTTTAGGTGTCAAAAGTTTTCTGGATGCACATTTCAAATTTACTGATTTCTTAAAATGCTAAGAATAGGAAATTGCCAATGCTCTCAGCTTTTATCAAATCTAAAGTACCTACTGGAAGAAACTACTACAAGGGACTATTACCTGCTAGAAAAGCTTGGCTTTTCTTGGAGAGAAATTTCTGTAGGAGCACATGTCTACAGTGCTATTCAGGAGAAAGGCCATTCTAACCACCCTTACCTCCAGCTATCTTGTCTGTCAAACCCGAACAATATGAACTTGTTCATGTGTATGCATTGAATATAGTTTGGTGGTTTGGTGGGGTTTTGAGGGGATAAGATTCCCCACAGATTAGTATGTGCTCACCCTGAGATTGGTTCTGGAATGTGATAATTCATTATCTCATAGACAGTGTGACAAATGGGGATCATTTCTTGCAGATTTGTTTCTGTGTCTACTCCTGTTTCCACTGCTGGGTTACTATCACTGCAAGGGCTGCTTGGCAAGAGGAAGGAAAAGCACAGTTTGTTTGAAAATTACTGCTGACTTTTTACCTGTTTCCTTTAAATGAAAGAGTGAATAATATGTATCTCTTTCTTTCATCAAGGAATTTGTTTCCTGGAGGCAAGCTGGAAAATGGCACCTGGGATTCATATGTGCAAACACACCTCCATGTAATGCAGCATCCTTTAAATATCTCATGAGCAATATTAGGAAGACCTGATGGGTCCAGAATTTTTCTGTGCCCTGCAATAAAGCTGGAGAAAAATAAAGCACTTTATTTGAGAAAGAAATCTTTAAAAGCCAGGAAGTAGAGAAGTGTCTTCTGTTCTCTTGGTGGTTCTCTTGAAAATTGGCTGTGACATGTTAGAGGAGCTCACAATTGCCATTTAGGTATGGGGTATTTTGAGAATCCAGGGGCTTCTCAAGTATTAAGCTGCATGTAGGGCATGCTGTGTGGTAAGAATGATAAATTTCCTCTTTTTCTAAAACCGTGTCAATGATCTGCAGCATTTGAGGTTCGTATCTCAGTGCAAGTGAGCAAAGTTGCTGTTTTCATCTGCTTGATGGTGGTGTAACTAGCAAAGTTGAGGGCACTTTAGGGAAAGGATACAGTCTGGAATAATTTTTTTTCACTTTTCTTTCCTGCAAAAAGTATCAGGTGGCCTATGCTCCCTGTCTTTTATTCCCTCTGAGGTCCTGGAGCTGGATTTTTTGCTGTTGGCTGGTTTTTCAGCAGAGACTGGTCCAACACAAACCAGTAGATTCAGCATCTTAGGTGGTTTCATCCAGGACTGCCGTTTAGTAAGTCTAATCTAAGCTCAATTAAAAACTTCAGTTTTCTTCTCCAAGTTACATTTGAGTTAACCAGGCATTGAAACCAATCTGTGTACTTCTGTTCTTCTTTTTACACTGCTGCTTTGTTGCTGGACCTTTTACCACTGTGAAACAGTTGGTGTGTGAACGATGTCTGTCCCTCCCGTACTGATAAATAAATTCAAAAAGGTCTCCTCGAAATTATCTCTTCTGCTGGGAATCAACCTGCCTCCTACAGCAGTTCCTGATAATGTAAGGGGTTTGGTATTTGGCATTTCCCTGGTTGCTTTTCCTTGGACTGTTTCTGGAACAGTAAAAACATGTCTGTGAGAAAGCAAACTGGGATTTATACAAGCTAATCAATATGCATATTTAGCAAATATCCTGGATCTGATTTTGGTAGCACACTGAAAGCAGTGTGGGCAGCAGGTGGGGGAACGATTTTGTCTCTCTGCTCTGCTCAGGTGAGACCCCACCTGCAGTGCTGCCTCCAGCTCTGGGGTCCCAGCACAGGAAAGACATGGAGCTGTGGCCGCAAATCCAGAGGAGGCACCAAGATGATCAGAGGGATGGAGCACCTCTGCTATGGGGAAAGGCTGAGAGAATGAGGATTGTTCAGCCTGGAGAAGAGAAAGCTCTAGGGTGACCTAATTGTGTCCTTCTAGCACCTGGAGGGAGCCTAAAGGAAAGATGAGAGGGACTGTTTAGAGGGGCCTAGAGGGACAGGACAAGGGGGAACAGCATGAAACTGAAAATGGGAGGGGTTTGTTGGAATATTAGAAAGAACTTCTTCCCCGTGACAGCAGGCAAGGCCCTGGCACAGGCTGCCCAGAGAAACTGTGATTTACCCATCCCTGGAAGTATTCCAGGACAGGTTAGACAGAGCCTGGAGTAACCTGGTATAGTGGAAGGTGTCCCTGACCATGGCAGGGTGTTGGAACCTTGAAGGTCCCTTGCAATGCAATGGTTCTAAGAACATTTGTGTTCTTGTTTGCCCTTGATTAATCCTCTCCCTATTCCCCAGTCCATTTGGCTGGTGTCAGACTTGAGTGTGCACCTAAGAGCCTTGTTGAATGAAGCTTTCTAGAAGGATGATGATGTACTTTGCTTTTTTACAGGTTCCCGTGCATGGTACTGACATTTCTCAGCCACATTTTTACCATGATCCCTAGTTAAGAATGGAGGAGCCTTACTGACTTCAGCTATGGAAGAGGAAACTGTGTCGCAGTTCCCTTAAGCCCCATCTTGAACTTAGCTAGACTTTTGTTCCCCTCTTCCCCACAGCTTTTCTGTAACTGTTTTAGTTTCCAGAGCAAACGTCTTTGTGACCCATGTAAATGCAGCCTCGTGGGTTTTTTGCCCTTGTCTGATGTGCTGAGTTGTGGTTTTGAGTACTTGTGCTTACTTACCCCAAGTATGAGCAGTTCAGGCACACATGCTGTGTACTGTTGAAGCTATTTCAGGCTCCCATCTATCAAACATCACTTGACATATGATGGCTCTGTTCCTTCACTGATCTAGTCCTCTTTCAATTTAGTGTCATTACTTTGCTCTTTAGCAACTGTAAAATGATGTGCAAATGTAATACACTGAAATATGGAAGGGGAAAGTGAACCACAACCACATTTAGGACTTACTATGCTTCTGTCAAACACATAAATAGGCAAGAAGAGCCTGTATAAATAAATAAATACCTATGTATTTTTTAAAAGATATTTAAACTGACCTGTGGAGTGATCTTTTGATTTCATTCCAATCTGAAATATTTTCACTTTTGGTACTCTTTGGCTCCTGCCCTTATCTCTATTTACTGTATAGGCTCCTACTTAGATCTTCTTCCAAAACTCTTCACCTTAGCAGTTGCCGTCTGGTGCAGAATCTTGTGAAATGCTTTTTAGCATTCTGAGTATACACCATCCCCCGAAATTCCTTCATGTCACTGCAGTACAATCCCTGGGAATTCCAGAGGCTTTGCTAAGCATGACCTCTTCTGCCTCGGTCCAGCCACCGCAGTCTTAAGCACATTGCTTTCCACGTTTTCCAAGCATTGCATTCTTGTGGCATGCAGTTTCCAAAACTTTCTCACCATAGTTCATTTTCAACAATATAGCTAATAACATTGCCTTTATCTCTTGATCTGATGCAAAGTAATACTAAAATGAAGGCCTTTCTAACATAAATCACTAAAAATTAAGTCTGTGTTGTAGAAAATTTGGTATGGGGTCATTTGTGTGACAGCATCATTCTTTTGATGGATTAGAGTTAAGCTGCTCGCTCTTTCAAGAGAAGTCCAATATGAATAAAAAAGTTTTTTTGTTGTTACTTGTGGGGATGCAATTTTGTGGCCTTCTTTTATTTTGATGGTATTATCTGAAGACAACGTAATATGCTTATTTCTGGTTTGCAGAGAAGGCATTTTTAGAGCAAGCTGATAGTGAGCCAAAGTCTCTGAAACCTTAACATTGTGGTTAGCAGACAGCCAGTCTAGGAAATTAGGTCACCATTACCTCACTGTTCTATGCTTTCTTTATATTTTATTTTTTCAAATTCTGTAGTATGCCCTGTAGTTGACACCATTGCTGTCTTACCAGTGACACCCCAGGTGGATTGGATCCCAAGCTGGCAGCAGGATGGGCACTGAAGGAAGGATCTGAGGCTTCAGAGAGGTGAATTCAGTGTGAAAAGGGTGCCAGCAGTGGAGAGCAGTGCAGGATGGCTGGCTTATTCAGGAAGGAAGGTCTGAGCAGTAACTGGTCTTTGACACTGTAGGAATAGGTTGAGTTTGGGGAGCTGTGTGGCTTTCAGAGCTCATGGCTGGAGCTGTTTCCCTGAGCACTGTGGCTCGGCAGGCGTGATCGTGGGCCCTGGGGAGGCAGCTGCAGGTGCTCCTCCTGCCTGAGTGGGTATTTGCCCCAGCGCTCTCAGCTGTCACAGCCTCCACTGCAGCACAATCATCCCTGTGTGGGCTGGTGGGATGAGGTGGGAGCCAAAGTAACTTGAAAACCCATACCTATTTATATAGATATAAAAAAATTTGATTTTTCTCCTCTTGGAAATGCTATTAGTGGAGTCTGGGAGTAGCTGAAAGCTTTATTCCCATCTGTTACACTGTGCATGGCTCTTCTAAGGTGTGACCTTATCAAAGCTGGAATCAAAACACAAAGTGAAACTCAAGGCAGGCTTGATCTAGTTGAGATTCCCTTCAGTAGACCATGTCAATGGAGAACAATGGATGTGCTGCTGAAGTTCATTCTTTCCTTAAGTGTGGTTTTATCAGCAATTAGGGTATAAAAATAGTGCTGACTGGCTTCAGGAGCCTTCCCCCTGCTTTCAGACTTGTATTTGCTCACTTTACCTAAAAATAAGGGAGATTTCTCCTCCAACTGCAGTAGTGACTGAGCCAGTGCAATCATAATAGCCACCTTAGAAGAACAGGTGTTTGTGCCTTGTCAGTGAGATTATTTGTTAAGTTCCAGCTGCAGATTTTTTACTGTTCAGTTTTCTTCATGGGCCAGGAGGAGAACAATTTGATCTTGAGTTAGTCTTCCAGGTCCAGAAAAATAAATCATTTCAGAGAAACCTAACATACCATTATACAGAGCTGGGTTGCTTTTCAGGTGTGCATTCAGTGCATTGTGAGGGCTTTCATGAGTCAGTGGGAATATTTGGACTACCTTGGCCGTGATATGTTGTAGGGAGAAAAGAAACTGGAAAGGGAAAGGAGGGACCCAGTGGGCAGAGTTTGCTTAATTGTCTGTAATCCCTTGACTTCGGCAGAGTAGCAGACTACTCAAACAAGTAAGGGCAAAATTGGCATCTCCCCTTTAACCCAAGTCTCTTAGCCTGCACTTGGTGCCTGGGGAAAATGTTTGACCCTGGAGATTTGGTTTTTTGGAGGGATGGTTGTTTTGGGGACGGGAGTTCCTGATGCAAGTTGAAAGATGGAAACTGTATTTTGTATAGTGTTGAATTAGCTCTTAGAATCTTAATAAAAACTGCAGCATCGGTCTTTGCTTTTTCTTTTTTTCCTTTTTTTTTTTTTTTACTACTTCACCTGTGACAGCTTCAGTTTACAGACTCCATTCTTCTTGTGGAAATTTTATTGTGTGACCGTTTCCTTGTTTAGTAATACAGTGGCTTGGGAGGAAGCAACTTTATACTTTTGATCTAATTTTAAAGCCT
This sequence comes from Campylorhamphus procurvoides, assembly GCA_013396655.1. NCBI lineage: Eukaryota > Metazoa > Chordata > Aves > Passeriformes > Dendrocolaptidae > Campylorhamphus > Campylorhamphus procurvoides. Next base: position 1,141,320 of record WBMV01000858.1, read on the forward strand.
CAGAATAGGTCATTCACTCCTCCAAACAATTTCTGAAGATTTTCAAATAGGGCATAACTTGATTTAGAAGGTGAGGAGTAAAGTGTCAGGGCCAAAACTTTGAAGGAGCTTTTATGTGTAACCTTATTGGGATTTTTAATGGGCTAAATACAGCACTGTAGGCAGAAGCTGTAAGCTGAGAAGCCTTCCATCTCAGCAGATCCTTGGGGATATGCCCTTGGGAGGGTTTCAGACTGCAAGAAAATGTGGAAAAACAAGAAGATTGCTCTGCAGGGATGGACATAATGTAGGGAGAGGTTGGGAAAGATAAATCCTTCTGGCCCCCTTCATTACGAGAGTAAAACGACACTTTTGGCTAGAGGCCAGTGAAACCTGGGAGATCTAGGATGGTGCAGACAGGACTAGCAACAAGTTTTGTCAGGGAATGGATTGGATGAGTGCAGATCTGCCTCAGCACTGTGGTTTTTGTTCTGAATACAGAGCGTTAACCCCTCTGTTCCTGCTGCTTTCCAGAAGCAGAAACAGGGCTGAGCTGCTCAACCCCTCCGAGCAGATGGGAAAAAAATTGCAGTGGATTTTAATTAAACTTGGAAAAACAAGCGGAGGTAGAGGAATGCTCTGACAGGAGGTGTAGGATTGCTGGAGGAGCATGTTGTGATGCTGACCCGACAAGACAGAGGTTAACAGCCATCCCGTCTTCCCCACGCAGTCAAAATTCAGCAGCAGCGTGGAGAGGGAGGGGGTTGCCAGGCAGATTTACTCACAAAGAGCATTAAAAATAAAATTAAAAAAGTATTTTTTATCAAAAAGCCTGAAAATTATTTACGTCAAGAGATGCTGCACTCCATCGTCCTGAGAGATGGTGATTTTGATTTAAAAATCTGACGTGCCCTTTTAGTTTCACCTGTGTTGGCCCACCAAGGTATGGCTGAGGTGGTGCTTTCAAGGAGACAGGGAAAATGCCAGTGATCTTGAAAGCCTTAACTCTTAAACAAGCCAAAGTGCAGCACCTTTCTTATGGTTTCTGTGGAAACTCACGTTTCTGTAACCATAAATTTGGCAGGCCTGTGATAGGTGAAAGTTTGTCTTTGAAATGAGACTGTAAGGGCTAGTTTTTCCAAGGAATTTGGGGTTGCTCTGCTCCCTCAGTGCACCTGCAGTGTAGCCAGAGGTGTGAGTGCCATTTCAGGGCTGGCTCTAAATCAGCTGCTGTGTAGAGGGAGGGAGGGCCAGCCCTGCACCCCGACATCCCAGGTTTGGGGTATCGACCCTCCTGGCCCAGGGCAGCCCATGGCACTGCGGCGGGTCCCGGTGCCCATGAGAGCAGGGGAGCAATAAATGCTGCTCACAGGAGCCACTGTGGAGTTGCTCTGGCCAAGCTGAGCATGCTTGTGAGCCTGTGGGCACGATCCCATCATCTTCAGGGGATGGTATTTTTTTTATGGGAGTTGCATGTAAACATGAGAGGGTAGAATTTGGCCTGGAAATAGGATCTGTTTGGGAATAAGCCTTTTCCAGAGCTCTATAATGATAATTTTCATTTCTTCAGTTAGAAACAAATGAGGGCCACAGTCCTAAAAAGGCTTACATGGAGGCTTTATTTTAAGATTCACCAAGTACTGAAATTAGCCTGTAACTTCAGGGCTCTGAAGTTGTGTGCTCTTTTTCAGAGCCTCTGCCCATAGGGCTTTTAACCTGGGAATTTTTTTGCTAACTGCTATAAGTCTAGGCATGATATCTTTCTGTTTCCAGAGCCTACAATTTATTTTCAAGTCCAGCTTTTTACAACCAGTTGCTAACAGGAGTTAGCAAGAGACGTTACTTTATAATGATACAAGATAGACCTGTCAGGTTTATTAAAATTTCCTATTTCTAAGTAGGAGGAATTAGGAGTTGTGTTTTAAAATGGGGGGTCAGAATGGTGAAAACACCCACAAAGCATAGTCTGAACAACCTGATGTCACTGAAGCTTTCAGCAACCAAAACCCCTAGAAAATACACTTTACAAGATTGAAGGACACCGGGCATTTAATTTTACATCCCTTGGGGTTTTGTACTGGCAGTGCCCTAAGGAATGATACAATTGATAAAGTTGGGGTTTTTTTCATGGAATTTATAAGTAATCTTTTGCTGCACATGGAGGAAAAATGTGGAGAAAGGGTGCTGAGGTGTGAACTATTGTAGTACCAGGGATTCATGAGTGAAATCTGCATTGCCTTGTGTCTGAAGGCTTCTGAAGGCACTGGAGAAGTGTGAAAGGAGTTGCTGATTGCAGTCAGGTTCTCACACTTAGCTCAGCACCTCAGCTCCAGTCCTGATTTTATGCTTTTACCTGTTTGCTTCCAAGTATTATCAACCTTCACTGTTCCCAGTGTATTAGTTATAAATTGCACCAAACCTCTGAATCCTTGAGTCACTTTTCTCTATGACTTTTCCTCCTCTGTGGTATGAAGTACATGTGCCCTTCTGGAGCAGACCTGAGAGGTGGTGTGGTCTGCAGGAATGAGAACTGGGTTGGGAGGCAGGAGGTGGTGAAATCTAGTTCTGGCTCATGGGACAGACTTAAGCAAGCTGCTTCATCTCTCTATTTCATTTGACTTCCCTTGGCAAGGAAGGGGGTAAGGATCTTGCCCTACCTGCCTCCAGGATGGGTGTTGGGTAAAGAGTCAAATCCCACCAGAATATGGGACACGAATGTCCTTTAGTGGCTATTAGCAGTGGTCTGGTTCACACCACAGTGGTGTGCCCTTACCTGCTGGGGTTGATCTGCAAGGTGCGTGTGTGATCTGTGCTTTCTGCGTTCCTGGGAGGGTTTCCCTGTGGCTCTGAAGGAACTGTAGCAAAGGTTGGCTGTCTGTGCATTTTAATCCTGACCCACATCACCCCCAGTTTTCTGTGTGTGGTGCCTTTGTGCTCTGACATATTCTTTGGGGGTTCGATCTCATCAAAACGTGCATGTCCACTGAACACCAAAAAGTCACTTAGGGGAATCCTGGCTCTTGCTCTTGGCTTTTCTTCTGCAGTTTTATTTTATGAGCACCTTTCCTCCACTTGGGGGAAAGGCTGGCAAACAAACACTCTCTCACCTGCCAGCAAGGACCACACCTTGGCCTTCCTGAGAGTCATAGCAGTCAATAATTTATTGCTGGGAATACAAATCTGTTTTCCAGCTCTTCTCAGGCAGCAACCAAAGAACTCAGACCAGTGGTGATAATGCCTATTAGAATAACCTCTAACCTGAGCACAGCCGTTCTTAATAAAAGCCAAATAGTACTTTTAATTTCATTATTCCCTTAAATAGCACAGAAAACCTGTTGATCCTTTGCAGTTTTACTATAGGAAGAAAGGATTATTTTTTCCATCCCTCAGATCAGGACCCAGGTTTGGGTGGTGTTGCCATGCTGTTGTTCCATTCCTGGCAACGGGGAGAGGACAGGACCCTCATCCATTGCCTGCTTGTTCTCGTGTCCTTGCTACCACAGCTGTGCACTGCCTCTTCTTTTGGTTGAGTTATGTGGGACCAGGCCAGGCTCCAAAAGATGGAAGAAAACCTGGGGCTGAGAAAAGTCAGAGCTGAAAAACAAAACTGGTGTTTTCTGCAAGAGGATTTTTTTGCTTTCGTAATTTTCAGGTTTGCTGATCTGATTTAGAACACAGCCAGTATGGCTCTCTTGAGTATTAACTAGCTTTTATAAAAATTACTTAATAACAATCTTTTAAATTTAAAAAAGTGATTTTTTCTCTATTACTATTTTTAAAAAAAGAGTCCTAGAAAGTATCTGATCATTTTCCTTTAGGATCTTTATTGTGTCTTTTTCTTTTCTCCTTTCAGCAAACCCATAGGGTTTCTTCTCTCTCCGTTTATAGGTCTCTTCAACAAGATTGCTTCTTTCAGGGTGGGTGGGGAATGGTGTGAGTCAGCCTGCAGGACTTCTGCCCTAGCAGTGCTTGTGGAGTGATGAGGAACTCCAGCTTCTGTAATTTGCACTTTTCCAGCAGTGTGCTCTTATGCACACTCATAACCTGGGATTAAACCTGGCCTTGCTCAGTGTCCTGCCTGAAAGCTTGACAGGAAAGAAGACTTTGCCTGATGGATGGCCAAGTGCAGCTGAGTGTCGTAGTATTTTCAGGGTAGATCACAACATGCCTGTAATGAGTCCTGAGTTAATTACATTAGTCACACCATTAGAGTTCAGGACTGTCCCCAGAAGAGCCGTATGTAATGTGCCTGCTGTTTGCAAGGGAGTGAAACAAGTGGATCAGAAACCTTTGAACTTCCTGGCCATGGTTCCTGTGGAGAGAGTGTCAGTGGTTCAGGGAAAGGTAACAGCAAGCAAGCTGTGGCTTCTGTGCAGGCATTGATAGGAGAAGCTCCATGGGTAGAGAGGTCAGACCAGGAGATCATAACAATCTCTTCTGATCTTAATATGTCCAAATCCTACCACTCTCTGGACTTCTCAAACCATTCCACCCCCTTCATTTTCTTTTCGTTGTTTCATGGGGACTGAACAGTAGATTCTGTCTTGCCGTACGATGCTTTATGTGAATGCTTGTAACCTCCTTGTAAAGCTGGAGTATATGAAAGCTTCCAAAGGTCAGTGTGTCTCTCTGTGTCTTTTCCCTCCTCCTGTTTCTCTGTAGTTGTTTCTCACATGGGAATAAGGGAAAGAAAAGGGTCTGTATTTTATCACTGAAGAGCAGAATCTTGGGCAGTATTAAACCCAGCATCAGTGGAAGGATTTTAACTGTATGTGGAAGACAAGTGCATGTTATCTTTCCTTCTTTCCAGTTTGAGTTTGTATTTCTTTTTCCAAGAATCATTAAAGTAATTAAGATAAGGACAGGGTTTTTTTCTGCCATAAATTAATCTGTAAAGGGAATTTAGTATAAAAAACACCAGTGATGTAAAGTACTCTGACTAAAGCTTTCTTGTGTCCAGACAGGGCCTATAATATTGTAAGAACCTGACTTGAACACCATGTGTAAAACATGGAAATGAAGGCATGGACAAGCCTTGTAATTTTAGGATTTCTGAAGGGACAAACAGGCAAGAAAATAGAAAGGAGAGGGTGGTAGTCTACAATCCTTTCCAAAGCTGGGAAGGAATAGCAATGGGAATGTCCAGCTTGGCTTGATATCTAGTGAGCATGACTCACTCTGAGGAAGATTTAGGACTGTTCTTTTAGTAATAAATTGTTTCAGCTGAAATGGCTGGTAAAAGATTTTCCAACTTCTGTGGAAGGATCTGTGACGTTCTGCACTGAATATCACTGTCCACAAGGAGTTCATTTCGAGGAAATTGAGCCTTGCAGAGGCAAGATACCTAGCCCAAACTAGTAGTTTCATCTTGTTCTGTAGGCTCCTCCAGAAAACATCATCTCCCAGAAAAGGTGGGATGAAATTATTTGCCCTCTGGAGATGCTTATTTATTTGGATTGACTTCACAGGGAACCTAGACAGTGCTAGCAGGGACTTGGATAAGTAGCTGTTAGATCTGTAAAACTAGGTGGCATAAATTTGCCCTCACAGCACTAAATGTTGATGTGATGGTTAAACTCACCATGAGGAAGGACCAAGACAGATGGGAATGCATACACAAAGCCATTCTGGAATTTGAGTACGGCGAGGACACCTCTCATGTTGGTTACTTTAAATGCAGTGGTTGTTTTGATATACTGTATGCTCATAACAGTCATGGTCTTTGTAGCAGCATCCAGGGTGCTGTCTCCTTGTGGAGCTCATGTACTCTGTAGTGAGGACTTTGGCTGAATACACACACCACCTCATGATTATGTCATTTATATGATTAATATGATGAGATTAAACTGGGGATAAAAATGCTCAAATAACAGAGATCTAGCAACTAGTGTACAAGCTTGAGAATGCATTTTTCCTTCTCGTGTTACTGTGGTCCCTGGAATCCTTACTAAGGAGCAAAGTCCTGAGAAGTATTTATGGAGCTTCATAAATCCGACACTTTCGCTTTCCTCTGCTTACTTTGCTGATACGACAAACTAACCAATCCCACTGAAACACAAACACTGCTTGTGCAATACTTCACTTGGGCTTATTCCTCCTCCATCTCCCATTGCCTGTGTCCATTCTGGTTACCTAGTCTATGGAATTTATGGAGTTTTCTGAGATTTTTAAGGAATGGGGAAAAGGGTCCCAGTCTGGAAAATGCATAGATTTACATCACGGTCAGAAGTATGTCCGGGGTCTTCCTTGTTCTTGTGTGGAAGAACACCTCCCTGAGTTGGAGGAGTGCCAGTTTTCATCTCCTCAAGGAAGTGACTGGACTGGCATCACACCCAGCTGCCTTTGCTTCTCTGTCTCAGTTAAAGCAGATACTCATCGACAGCTGAATTGATTCACAGTGGCTTTAGACTTCGAGGCTTCAGTGTGTGCCTCTGAATCTGTACTTAAACAGCACAGCTGCTTTGCAAGGGGCTGGTTTTACTGGAGGAGCCTTTGTGGATTAACATGCAATGTAGCATTTGCCCTGTTTTAGAGGTTGTCACAAGTGATAGTACAGCCTGATAAGCAGCATAGTGAATGAAATGATTCAGTCCCTCTATGTATTGTAGTTCTTGCCCTAGATGAGGTACAGAGTCCAGTTTTGGGATTACTAGATCCGAAGCTTCTCTTGATCACTAACCTGTCAATACAGAAAAACAGAAGGTAGAGGAACACAGCCACATGTAAGACCTGCCACTACCAAGTCTGGGCTTGTGAGTGCTGGTTCTGAGTGTGAATGGTAGAGAGCTTACCTTATTTTAGCTCATAATAGTGTCCTGCTTTCTGCTGCCCATAGCTACTGGATTTTTTAAAGTGAAATTTCCACTGAAAACATGAAAAGTTTGAATAAATAATGAACTGTAAGGCCAGTCTGTTATCTTCAGTGTGTTCCCCACTATCTCTGTTGCATCTCCAGATATGTAGTTATGCAGATCTTACTAGATCTTGCCTTTCCCCCACGCCCCCTAATCCATCAAACCGCGTCCAGATTGCTACAGTTCTGAGGTTTTCTGTTGTTGCTTCATTTGTTGGGTTTTGGGTTTTTTTGAAATTGGGACAAGTCCATATTCTCAGTAAGAAAATGCCCTGACATCCAGCCAACACAAGTATAGAGCCCTGTCTACTAACTATTTGTCATTTCTTGTAAACTATGTTTTGTGAAGCTCCATCATGATATCCCCAGTTCCTTAAGAGAGCAGCTGGGTGTTAATCCAGTAAGCAGAAAGGGTGCAGAGGAGCTGCTGCACCCTTTGACCGGCAAGGAGCAGTCCTGATAGCATCTGTTGTGCGAGGATAAGGACTGGAAATGGCAAGGCCAGTTTTGGAACAACTGTATCCTTGTTTCTCCACCCTTGAGGACAAGGGGGACAAGCGCCTACATGTGTTGGATTTTGTTAGCTGGATCCAGTTGCTGTGTTGAGTTAATGAAGGTCATGCTATTCTGTGGAATGCTGGGAAAGCAGGAGAAGCCGAAACCGAGCTGGCCCATCCCCAGGCAAACTGGTTTTAACCAGGAAAAAGTCAGAGAATGCGAAGAAACTTCTTGTACATCACCTCAGGCGGTTATGTATTCTGTTTCCTAGTTACATTTTTTTTTCCTGGTATCAATTCCAAAACAAACAAATGGAGAGAGGAGAGAGAGAGAGAAAAGCATTCCTTAAAATAACCCTTTAACATCTTGGGCCAAATTCTCTTCTCCTCAGGCCCGAAGATGCAGTCTGTCTTTGCTGATATTGGTAGGGAGTGCCCCAGACCTATCCTGCAGTGATTGTAAAATGAAATTCTGATCCCTTTTGTTCAGAAGTAGTGTCACAGGACTGTGACATGTTTTAGGCAGTACAGTGAATAACAGGATTGATGAGTGGGCAATGCAGGTGCAGACCTCCTGACTTTCTGCTGTCTCACTTTTTCCTTACGCTGTGCACCCTTATCATGCACAAAGGGACCCTGGCATTGCTTAGATCTGTAGGCACATGCTTTGATATTCAAGCAGTAACTTGGTTATTTAGAAATAGCTGTTCAGCACAAGTGTTTCTGGTTGGGCTCACTGGGAGAAATGCCACTGCCAAAGGCCGCTCCCCAAGTGCTGCAGCAATCTGCCCTGCCTTGGGAATGCTGAGACCTCGGGTCTCCAGTACTGACTGCACATTTTCACTTCACTGGGGCATTTGCATTGCATGATTGTCATACTGCAATGCTTGAATAAACCTTCTTTTTTTGTCTGTGGGTGAGCACATCCACTTTCCCCTCCTACTCTGTGTTATTCTAGTCTTTCAGCTAACTTTTGCCTCCAAAAATTTAGGGAGTTGATCATGCCCCACTTTGGAACTGACCATTTGATCTGCTGGAGAGCAAAAGTGGAAGACATTTCTCGATTTCCTGCACCACTGCCCTCTATGTCATCCTGTTTGAAGCTCCTCTATACAGCTCTCAAAGTGCTATATAAGGTTCTGAAAAGTATCACGTTGCTTGGCTGGGTGCTGAAGGCAGTAGGGCACACAGCCTTTTTGGCATGCTCCAGCAGCCAGTGGAAACAAGGGTAAGCCAGCTCGTGTACATCTTAGCTTTGGCAAGAATGGTCAGAGCTGTAGCTCAGCAAGAAATCAGCATTCCCTCTGCAAGTGAAAGGTCAGGAATGCAGAAAGCTCACTGCCTTTTTAAGAAGGTTGAAAGTTTTGAAAGTTTGCCCTCCCTTTTTTACAAAAAGAGGACAAATAGGAGGATAACAATCCCATTTTCTCATCTGGGTTTGACTGGGAATGTGTCATCTAATCTGTTTAAGGAATGGTCACATGAAATATTTTGAAAAATTGGTAACCTCTGGGTCAAACCTGTTCCATTCAGTCCTGCTGTTTGCTTGATCATTGACCAGAGGCTGGTGTTGTTTGATATCCAGCTGACATCCATGTTCTTTCCTGCACCTAAATTCTCCAGCCAACAGTTACAGATACAATAGAAACAAAAGCCATCAGCAGAGACATTTGCTCATTAAAACTTGTGCTGCTGGGCTCAGGGCAGCCAGCGTTCTCAGGAGTTCAGGCTGCTGTGATGTTTTTCAAGCAAGGGCATCCAAACCCAAGCAAAGAAGACAGCAGTGCTTCACCAGCAGAAGAAAATTTATATATATATATATATGTGTGTGTGTGTGTGTGTACCTGTTCTATCCAGAAACACTGCCACAAATGCACTGTTATCAGTCTTGCTGCGAGAGTGGGTGGGAAACTATTCAGAGCGGCTTTTTTCCCACTGGAAGCCTTTGGTGTCTGGAAATCAAAGCTCTCTGCAGATGTGTGTGAGTTTTGATGAGATCTAAATTGAGAATTCTGAAATCCAGATGGAATTTGTGATGAAAACAGATGCATGATCAACACCCTTGCCAGCTTAGAAGGCAGAGGCTGTAGCAGTGCCATGGAGAAATTGGAGTCAATCAACCTGTGTAAGTGCTTCGAGTATCTGACGGGCCCCAAGGGGAGGTAGAGGCTCCAGACAGAACAGGTAGAATCAGGGTCTGCTTCATCTTCATGGCTTTCACAGTGTCAGCCTGGATGTTTTCTGTATAATGCAACCCCTCTTTAGAGCCAGCACTAGTCATCCATTCAGTGTTAGATAGCATTTTGTTCCCTGTCTCTTCAAGTAGATTCTATTTTAGCAGATGATGTTACTTTTTCTTTCCAAATTACATTAATTACCTATTTTACTTCAAAGTAATGTCCAGATTCCATGGTTTTTAATCACCATATTCTGTTTTCAGTTAAAGAAAAAATTAATGTAGTGACACAAAACAATTTCCATTCGTAGCATGGTGTCCAGCCATACTTTTAACAAGGGAAATAGTGAATCATGGAATCAACAGCACGTGATGAGGTCTTTGTGAAAGATACCTCAACTGACATGGGGTCATGTTATAAGACTTTAGCGTTAGAAATTTCTTCCCACTCGCTTGAACAATTTCTCTTTTGTGCAAACATTCACCAAGTCCTCCCTGCCTTTCTCTTCTTGCAGCTTGTGTTAAACTTGTCGCTTGAATTTATGTTCCAAGTTTTTCTGCATCAAATTCATTGAACCCAACAGTAGGTAATTTAAAGGCTGTATGGAGATATTTTTTCTGAAGGGCTCATAAAAGAGGCAGACTGCTACTTCTAGTTTGAGCCAAAATATATGGAGTCAAAACTGTGCAAGTTTCTTTGCAAGCAGATGTATCTTGTCCCTGATAGAGAAGGGACTGGCTTTACAAATGCTGGGACTCCTATAAGCAGTCTATGTCATGCTGAATTAGGATTTGTTTCTGCTTCCATTGACTTCAGCACATGAACATTAATCTCTAATATTAATCAATTTATTGTCACTGAAGCCCCATATGATAAAGAATTATACCCTATATTTAGTAGATGGACTGAGTTACAAAGAAATTTAGATTCCTGTTTAAACATGTGTTTAGGCACCTAAGGATGCAACTAGATGCCAAGTAAAATTTATGAAAGTGCCTTAACTGATCTTGAGTGGAAGTTTAGGACCTGGAGAAGTGAAGGGATTTATAAATTCAACAAGGCACTGGAGTATCTGTAGTAGTGTTGAGCTGACTTCCCTGGTCTCACCTGTGTTTGGGAGCAGAGCTAGAGCTGAACCCAGACTTGTAAACAGAAAGGGCATGTAGGAAGGAAAGCTGGGGCCTTGAGGAGCCTGTGCCTGGTGTTTGGGGACAGCACTGCTCACACAGACTCACACCACCACAGTTACCTTTTCTGCTTATTCCCAGCCTTGTAATTCTATCAGCAGCCCCCTTCCTCTCTCGGGCTACTTTTCAGCTGGATGAATTCCAGACACAGCAGAGGTGCAGCTCCAGGACCCATGGAGGTGTGGTGACTGCAGAGTTCCTTCGTCCCTGTTGTGGCTGGGCAACCAGGAACACAGTGAAGGATTCTGACTTACCATCTGTGCTGAAGAAAGGGATGGGAGGCTTAGCTGTATCACTCCAAAATATTATGTAACTGCCACTGTACAGTTAAGCACGTATAGAGGTTTCAAATGTTTGCTTTTTAATTTTTTTTGAATTTTTAAAAAATTGTGTATTTCGTTTTAAGCAATGCCTCTTTCAGGAATTCTTTAATTTAAAGGAGTTCAATCCTTCCTTAGTTCCTGATGCAGAAGACTGGCTTGAGACTGGTTTGCTTCCTTACAGCTTGCTGGGAATGAGCTTGCTATGGAAACCACTAGGTGGAAATGACAAGTAATATATTTGTTGAAAAAGGCAGCTTGTAAGTAGAACCAGAATGAAATTTGAGTGAAGTTAGATGAAAATGTTGGGGCAGAAAACACTTCAGCAACATTGAAATGGCTTTTGATGTTTGAAAGTAGAAAACATTTCCGCGTTTGTTTCAAAATCATGTATTTCAGCTCAAAAGGGCCAGCACTTGAAAGCCAGAGGTTATACAACTTAGAAATGTTTTATTTTCTTTCTGCTCACATAAATGAGTCAACTCAAATGATTTTCATAGCAAATGGAACGTTTCTGTTTGTTTGACCCATGTGATTAGTTCTTTTTGTCTTTGGTAGTGACTGCAAAAGCTCTGTTTTCCTTATGTCTCCCACCATAACTGTAAGTTGGAGACTGGAATATTCCACATCCGTGTGTGCGGGGTGCAGCTGCCTAAAATAAATCTCCAAGCATTAAGCAACTCAGGCTTTGCCTCATGGTAGATGCTTTATTCTTACCCTAGAGAGAGAATCCCATGTTGATGGTATCTTTAAGGAAGCAAATGATCCCAAAGCCCCAGGCCAGAAACTTGGCAATAGAGTACAAACGAGGCATTGCTATATGAACAAGTCACTTTCTGCAGACTCTTTAGCATATAGGCACGGGGAATGGTGGTTATGAAAGTTCCAGAACATTAAAGGGAGCCAATGAAACCACTGTGCACAAGTGCAGGTAAATGAAGCATGGCATGTGATATATAAAATTATATGTCCTACCTGGGAGTACATACACCTCCTTCCTGAACCCCTCAGATCAAATTTGGCACAGGGGTAGTTGAATCTAACACAATTCTGACTGTAACCTTCACAACTAGAATCGTGCCGGTACATACACTTGATAAGAGTGTGACAAGGGAAAATTGAATGTAAAGTCTGCCAGACAGCCAATAAATTTGCTTTATATCTTTATCTTTTCCTTGGTTGGCAATTATTTCAGCAGGTGCTGAACTACTTTCTGCCTGCTGTAAGCGAGGGGACTCAAATGACCTACTGTAAATTCTTAATATTTCCTGTACTTATGAGAAGACATAATCATCTGAGGAACTTGTATATTTACTGTGGATTAAGGTGATTTTTTAAATAATACCTTTTTTTCTAAAAGCCCAAGATTGGTCGTAACTAGTGTTAGGTTGCTTAGTAGTTTATAACTGAAATGTGTTCATATTGGCACCAAATAGGTAGCAATCTATTTTTAAAATAGTGGGGTGGAGTTGCTGTTCAGGTCCTTCCACCTTATTTGTTGTAATTCAGTAGACAGTTAATGACAGCGTATCACTATTAGGTTATAGCCTTCCTAGGTTATGGCTTTTAGAACCGTAAAGCAAGAGTTGCAGGGTTTCAGAGAGGTTTATTGTTGTTTCTTACATTTAAATCTACTAGGTAAGTTAAAAAAGCCAAGTAGAAGATCTGGAATAGCAATGATGTGCAGTTAAACACTGAAAAATCTTGACCTCTTCTGTAGAGTAGAGCTATTAACTGTTGCTTCTTGTGTGTTAGTACTCTGTGTTTCTTACCTGCAGAGCTACTACAGGCAGTAGTTTGAGCAGGTTTTTACCATTTCTGACTTCATGCTCCAGCGTTCTCGCTTGTCTGCACAGTTGACCCGATCCTGTATGTCATCAGGGAGGAGATGTTTAACTTGTGACACTACTAATCCTTTCCTGAAGGCTTTTCGTTCTTCCTGCACGTTGTCCTTTCGTTGCTTTTGTGAGCTGGAACATGCTTGCTCAGCCCAGTGATGAATTCATGTAATTACCTATGTATGTACCAAAGTCCTGTTGACTTTAACGTTAAAGATCAGTGATTGCTTAAGTGTTGCACTGAATCAGGACCCCCAGGCGTTTTCACATGCACATGGGATGATTTTCTGTGTCTCCCTTGTACATGTGCTTGTTTCCACGTTTTTATTTTGCTGATATAAATGCAGGTAATGAATGCATTGTGGTAGTGCTGTGTTTTACAGGGAAGGTTTCAGAACTGTTAAGCTCAGAGTCTGGCTTGGTCTTGGTATATGGAGGCATCAAGCCTTCAGAAAATATGATGGTCCTTGTCTGGAATGACTGACAGTCCTGGGAATCACATCTAAGTTACAAAAAACCTTGAGTATCCAGTTCATATGTTGTTACAATCCAGTAGACACATTATATATTCCCTGTAGGGGTTCATTTGTGATCCTTTCTAATACAGTTTGCACTCAGAGTAGTGTTTGCCCTTTGACAAGAGGGGAGATGTTGCTGTTAGAGCAGTTCCAGCCTGGGTTTCTGCTGGAGCTCTGTGGAGTTGCTCTCCCAGGCTGATGATGGAGGGGGTTGGCCGTTTGCTTTCTCCATCCCTTCAGAAGCCATCCTTGCTGCTTCCTCAGTTCTTTGATATTTTGCCAGCTGAGGGAGGGAAGAGCCATTTATAAATATTTCTGGTAATACAGTAAGTACTCTCACATGTTTTGCTCACTCATTTTCCGTATCCAGAAATCTATCTGACCAGAATCAGTTCACTCTCTTTTATTAGCAGAAATAGATCCACAACAATTAAAATTGATTTAAAAAAGAAAAAATAAAAAAGGAAGAGAAGCAGCAGCAGCAAGCACAACATCATATTGAGTGACTGTGTGTATATTCACACTGGCTTCCAATCCATGGATAATTACCCCTCAGAGATTGTGTGCTATGTACAGTATGGTGATGGAATTACGCACTTTGAAGAGCTTTAGTGAGCCTCTTAGGATGCCAATTCCTGTCCCCTTTTCTTTCTTTTTTTTTCCCCCCTCTTTCTTTTTATTGTAGTAATGATCTTTAAATGCACATGACCTATCCTTAAAACCAGACTAAGACATGTCAGTGATGTTTCGTGTCTCTGGATCTCACTTTTCTTGAACTGACACAATAGAAGTGTACCCATGAGATGAAACTGCATGGTCAGAGGTTCACTTGGGATTGCTGACCTTCATTAGCAAGGGGAAAGGTGGCTGAAACTTGGATGTCACTCGTTGTCTTTGGCAGCAGATACACCAGTTGTAATTCCTGCAAGGAAGGAGGGCTTGGAAGAGACCGTGAGTGCATAGGAAAGCAGGCCTTGGTATTTTGGCTGGTCATGGATTGCATGACCTGAATACTAAGAACCAGTGGTGGTGGTTTCTCTGACCTCTTTGTCAGAGCCAGTTCAACTGTTTTGATTTGCAGTTTCAAAAAGAAAAAAAAAAAGATGTTGCCTATACATTTTAGCCTAACTTGTTTTTGGCAAAGTGATAAGCAAGTGAAAAACAGGGCCTCATCGTAGGAAGTGTCAAGCCATCTTAATTTTAGGCAGAAATACCAGCTCCTCCTAGAGGGAAAGAGCCAGTCTGTAAATAGCTCCCACAGATCCTTTACCCAAGCAGACAAAAGGATGACGTGCAGGGGTTGCCGCTAATGACAAATTTCATCTTTCCAATGGGAATGTGTCATGCACCTGGGTTTGAGTTTGTCTAAGGTGTGACTTGACATTCAGGCAGGAATGTTTCTTGATACTCAAGTGAACAGCTCTCCAGATCCACTGGAGTTCTCGGGAGAACATCTCCAAAGCACTGTCACAGGAGTTGAAAAACGAGGTACCTGTTGAAACACAGTAGTCAGGACTGATGTTGTGGGGCTGCTGTGCTCCTCTTGTTCTGTCTCTGTGGCTGTGTTTTTGAATTTTTATCTTCTGCTGACATCTTTAATGAATGTTTAGTAATAGCAAGAAGTGCTGCATCCTGTTCCGCTTGCCTGGACCAGCGGGCTCTTCTCTCAAAGGGAGGGCTCCCTAAGACAACTTGTTGACCAAAAAGAGACTTTCTAACTGGGACAGACTGTAGCAGCCGTGAGGTCCCCAGAGCTGCCCTGTTCCTGCTGCTCCAGGATGAATGAAGGTGGGCTTGGGAGTGCTCCCAGGGGCAGGTTCAGGTATACAGGCCAGCCCTGTGCTCCCATCCTTCCCTCAGGGCCCTTTGTCCCAGGATCTCTGCTCTCCCCCTCTGACTGGGGCTGCAGAAGCCAGAACTAGTTCTGCCATCCATTAGGGCCCATGTGCACAGCTCAGTGGGGAGGTTGGACATGTGGTTTCCATGGAATAGCTGAGTTTATGGGACATGTTTGGGAAAAGGCTGCATGTCTCTCCTTAGGAAGTATCAGATGCTTCAGTGTACGTATCTGTTATGTCTCTTAACTTCGTGACTCCTTTGGAGTAATGCTGAGTGGTGCTCAAAGCCATTTGCAGCATCCTTGAGCTTGTTGGGTGCTGTATGAGCTCCTGAGCAGTCTGAGCTGTTTCAGCTCGGGGGCCAGTCCTGCAGTGCCGGGTCTGTCTGGGATGGGGGGATCTGCTCAGTGCTCCTGGGTACTCTGGTGACAATGTGCTGGGTGCTTTTTGTGCTTAAGTGGGTGACAGCAGAAAATGTGTGTGTTTGTGGCCCTGTTGTTATTGTTTTAATCTAACTTGAGGAGGCAATCCTTATTCATTAGATATGTCAATTTTTAAGTACCTAATTGTATGTTTTACTTGCCAACTCCCTCCAATCCCTTTCTTCCATGATCCCACCACCCTCTTTCCCTCTCATTCCCTTAAATATGTGTAGATGATGAATAGCAAATCTTCTCATAGAATTCTTCAGGAATACTTAGTGTAAGGTTTTGCTTTTGTTTGCTTTTCTGGTGACTTGGAGATGGCATGGTGAGAAAAGAAACATGTGAGCTAAACCTGTTGGTTTGAACATTGTGTCAGAAAATATCCATAAATTGCAAGTTACTACACAGATGTATAGATTTAATGAGACTGTGTAATGCCATTTATTTATGCTAAAGAATCTGACACATACGGTACTGAAAAAAGTTAATACTCTAAGAGTTATTTTATATTTTTCCATTGCCATCTGTCACTGCCTACATAATAATGATACAGGTGAAAGCCTAGCACTGCTTTTAAAAAAAAGCAGAATGAATAGTCATTTAAATGTCTTGCTGCTTTAATAGCTGGTGTGTTTTAAGTTGTGGGAAGGAGGCAACAGAGATACCCTTCCCCCTTTTTTAGTATATTAAAGTCTGGGCTTAAACGGATTTAGATTCCTGAAGTGACTTCTGAAAATGGAAAATTATTATAAACTGTTCTGTCCTTTAAATTTGGAAAAGTTAAGGGACTAAACCAGATTCTGCCATGCTTATAGTGTACCGGCAGTGTCTGGCTCTTAGAGTAGCCTTTTCGTGTGCATCTTGAGATGTGGGTGAATTTTTGTGCTCTTAGTCCTGCCTTAACGGGCTGAATTCGGTACTGCTGGGGTCTCTGAACTGTGAGCAGGTCTCTCCAGATCCCAGATCCCCAAATCCTCACCCCCATTGGCCATCTGAAAGGAGTTTAAAAAAACTTTAAAAATAAGTGGGGAAAATACACTTTTTTTAGCTGTCTCAAGTGAAAATAAACATCTCAAAGCAGCATTGTGCTGACAGAACTCAGCATTTAAGAGACACTGGCTTTTAGGAGTTTTCCTTCAACGTTTTATAGTCATAGTGTGGTTAGGCAGTGCTGCCTTCCCTTTTATTTCTTTTAATCACAGAGGAGTCCAGCACAGCAGTGACTGTGAAGGGCATGGTGAGAAGTCCCTACGCTCAGACGTTTGCACTGATCCTGTACCTGGGGATCTGCACATTGCTTTGCCTCAGCCACCTGCCTCTGGGGGTGCAGACAAGGCTGTGGCTCAAACAAATAAATGAAACAGGTTTTGTTGTTAATCTCCTTTTTGCTATGTAGTGACAAAGACAGAAAATATTTTTGTGGCAGGTGCTTATCCTATAATTTTCCATGGGTTGATGAGTTGGGGAGGTGCCTCTTTTAGAGGACATGGCTAGGTCAGGTTGCATTAAGATGATTTAGAGTTTATATAATGAGAAATAAATAAAACTTTTCCTGAAAGCTGTGAATAATGATGTGTGGCTTCGTAATGAAAGTCTTTTACTGATTTAAAATAATGTCTCTAGTGGTAAAAATGCCAGAAAATGAAGCAAAGCACCGCGTCCAGACCTAGAGACTTACTCTGTTGGCTTCAAACAACTTTTTCAGGTGTATTTTCAAATATAGTGCAGATCCCTGACAGCGAGTTCCTTATAAATGAAATAATCATTACTGTTATAATTACTACTCTTTGCGTATGCTGGAAAGCATTTTAGGAAGTCCTGCGCTTTTTAAGAAGCAGAGATGACAGTGAGTGAGCAGTGAGGTTTTGGTCTCTTCAAATGGATGTTATAAATCACTTTATTTTTGTTTATAAGGGAAGATCCATATATAGCTGTAGTTTGTCAGCATTTTCCATTACAAACTTCTAGTTTTGGTACCAAAGAGAGCTCTCAGCAGCCTCTTAGCAAATCCACTTAGTGGTGAATGTTGTGTCATTGCTCAATGAGTGTATGTTTCTTCTGCTCCCTTATTAGAACCTGAACTGGTCTTAAAAAGCTGTTCATGGTTTAATGTTTTGAGAGGTAGACTGTTTCACTACAGGACTGAGCCTGCTTTTATTTTTCCTCCTCTCTCTGCTTTTCAGTGTGCATCAGAAATAGCTCTACTGAAGTATAACAGAGCTGTGGTACGAGAGGAGACTGACAGTATGTAATGTACACGTTGCAGAGAGTATGAGGGAAGGGAAAGGGCTGTGTGAGACCCTTCACAGCACTGAACCTACCTCCTCTGCTGCACAGTAACTGTGAAATGAGAGTTTACAATGAAAAGGGACCCTGGAAAACACCTGCCAAGCACCACAGCTCCCCTACCCCCCCAGTACCACCTGTCCCTCTGAAACAAGCCTAAAATCAGTAAGACAAAGGCAGAAAGTCCTAGTGGCTGCGGGAGAGAGCAGGGAAGCACAAGGGCTGGGCCAGTGTTTTGTAAAGGCAGAGAGCCTGCTAGATGATATTTGTCCAGAAAAGCATGTTTCATGCAACAGGAAAAGGAGAATAAAACCAAAAATCCTACTCTCTCTCACCCCACCAAAACAGCCAAAACCAGGTAGCAGAACAAATAAAGAGATATCCAACGATTACTCCTAATTTGACCTTAGGGAAAAATCCATGAGTCGAAGCCTAATAAGTGGCTCAGCTTCGGCATTCGTGGAGGGGGCAGCATCCAGGAGCAGAGTGCCACTGTGGTCATTCATCTTTCGTAGGGAGAATGGGAGAGGGAGGCTCCTCCTGGCATCTATACGGCATTGGCAGAAACTTTGTATGAAGTTAAGCACTATATTTGTTGCACCATAATTGCTTTGTAAGTACAGGCAAAAAGGGAGGAGGAGGCTGGGTCACCAGGAGTACTTTTCCTACCCTGGGATATGAATACATGACTCTCGCTTGTGTAAGTACAAGTTGCGTAGATGCATTTGTGGGTGAAATTTGGCCTGAGGTCTTTCTGGAGAGGAATCTTGCGACACTGAGCAATCATATATATTCAATTAGGAGTTCAGACTCTTGCCAGCTGGAGGTATGCAGCATGGGTGACTTGTAGTGAGCAAACAGTCATGCCTAAAGGCTGGGCATCTGAGGCAAATTCTGGGCTGGATACTGCCATCCTCACACCAAGGTACTCCTTACAAGGTGCCCCAGCCTCTGGACTTCAGCAGGGCTCTCACTGAATGTGACTCAAAAATCATTGGAATGATAGAATTTGCTTCGGTGATAGAAAAGAATTTTCACATCTTAATGTTGCACTTGCTGGGATGCTGTGTGCTTAAATCAGAGCCCTTCTGGCCGTGACTGTGGTCTTTTCAGCTTTATATTTGTATAACCTTGTATGGCCATTTGAGCAAAAAAGTTGTTCCACAAGTTTCACTGCTGCAGTCTTCATTCCTTGTGTCTGGCCCTGGGCAGCTGGGCTGGGAGAAGCCGCCTGGTATTTCAGAACCATTGCTATTGAAAGTGTGTGGTCCCATCCAGGGTGCTGCTCCACATCAGTCAAAGCTGACTGTTATGGATGGCACACTGTGCCTGGTCAGGGGCCTGATCCAGCTGAAAGGAGTGGATTTTTCTCAGGAGGATCAGTTTTCAACCAGATTGCTGTAGCACCCAGTTCCATGAGCACGGGTGCCAGTATCAAAGATGGAAGGGGTGGAGATCGAGAGAGGATGGCAACCACAGTTTGTGTCAGCTAAAACCTGACTGAAGCTTGGCTTAGCTATGCAATCATATCCCAATTTAAACTTAACTTGGGTGTAACAGACCTGTTAGTCTACACTTACTGCACACACCACCTCCAGAAGATATGAAATAAGTCTTCTGTTGCATTTAGTGAGAGTTTAAATTGACTTCAGAGGTAGCAGGCTTAAACTGAGATTCTTCAATGTGAAAACTAAAAATTTCTAAGGATTCCTAAATAAGCTGATCAGTTCTCACTGAATTTCTGGCGCATTAACCACCTCCATGTGGGCTTGAAGAATCCCGCTTGTGGCATGCAGAAAAGGACTCGGCACAAAGCTTCTGAATCATTCCTTTCTCCTTTTTCTTAGTTGTGAAATATTTGGTTTGATTCAACTGCTATGAATGGACAGAACCCTGCAGAGGCCACCATGACAAGATGGTCTCACCATTTAAGATTTGCACTGGCTCAGTGGCCAAAAGCTAAATCTTTGGTAGGTTGCAATAATCAAACTTGACACCCAGCATCGGGGCTGCCCATGAGTAACGTGGGAGGCCCTACTTAGGCTTTTGGCACTTCACTCTAGAAAGGAATTGGGTAATTCCCCTCTCTGCAGGTGACATTCACCCTCATTTGTTCCATCCAGATGCAGCTTCACCTCTCTCTAAAGCTCTGGAAAGCCTCAATCTACTGTGGAAACAAAACTGTCTCCCTTGAAATACACCTTTCTAACCCTCAACTGAAACATCTTCCATTTCAGTGTTGGTAGGGCAGTGTTGCCCACAGGTGTCATTGAGGAGGCATCTTCCTTTCTCCTGAGGATCACTGTTCCCAACCCCAAAGCTGCAGATATGCTGCTGGTGCCCTGAGCACACCCCACTCTCCTTTTTCCTCAGTCCCACACCTGTTCAGCTTTGGAGCAACACCTGCTTTGCACCAGTGCAGCACGAGAGAAAGGGAGGCCTGCTCCTTTCTCAGGAACTAAATAGAATTTGCTAAAGCTAATTTGCTTTTTAATGTCAACCTGTTTTCTAGGTACTTTGTGGCTATGAAGTGACAACAGAGCAAATTCTGTGCCCAGCTCTGCCACTACCTGGCTGGCATTCTCACCCCTTGTGTGTGTGCCTTTTTAAAAAGGGAAGGTTTGTTGGTTCTCTCTTGTTTACACATTTAATAGCTCAAAATTAAGCTGAAATGAACTTGAAAGGCCTCATTAAATAAGACCCAAATTCTACCAGCAACAAGAAACTCAAAGATTAAATTTTCTTTCAGCTAAGACCATTTTGTACTCTTCCAGGAGGAAAGTATGTTTGAACATGCGTTAAAGTCTCACTACACTTCTGGAGTGATGTAAACACCCTCCTTAAGGACCCTTTTTGGTAGCAGAGTGCTCTTAGATTGAACAAGATCCAAGGCTCATTGTTTCCAGCTTTTGGCTTTCCTTACCTTGAACTTTCAAAATCCATCAAGACAGAAGGGTTCTCCCCACCCCCCCCAAAATTTTCATTTTACCAAACACTCCTCAGTTTGCCACTCCAGCTCTTAAAATTAACTGTATTACACTCACCATTACTGAGTGCTTTTAACAATATAGAAACAGGGAGTTTTATAGTACAGGAATACTCCACCTCTGAGGCTTGCCATGTGTCAGAACTGCATGCCTAGGTTCAAAGCCTATGAGAAGCTGGGTCATTTTCTATTTGTCTGTAGCAGCCAATTAGCAATGTCATTAATCCACTGCCTAGGAGAAGTGCATGATTAAAATAGACAGTGTCACTGACCACTGACAAGACGAGATGCAGAAGGCTGTGCTGTAGCTGCCTGTCATTGTGCTGCTGTAGTTAGAGCTTGGTCTCATTTTCCAGAGGGAAGTAACAGTTTCTTAATTTCTTTGCATCCTGGGATAAAGACAGACACATCCCCCAGGCTTTGAGTATTGTGTTGTGTTGTGCCCTCGCCAGGGAACGTGCAGCAGACCCTGGGATTGCCTGGGCACCACCTGCCAGCTGCTCTCACACACGGTTGGTTAGAGAACACGTTTTGTCCGCATTTGCTGCAAATGTCCTTCGCTGCCTTCGCCCACGGAGTCATCCAAGGCTCCTCGGGGGCAGCAGATTTGAATTTTGCCTCCTCAAGGATGTGTATCTGAAGCTGGACCAAAGCTTTGTTTCCTTCTGGCGAGAAAAGAGGGAATGGGGGGAGAGGCGTGGGAGGGCTTGAGGGGTCAGGCTTGATGTGCTGCTGCTCCGGGGGCAGCAGGAAGGGGCTAGTGGGGCATGGCTGCTGCCAGGAAAAGCTAACCTCTAGCTGGAGACCACAAACCCTTGGTGACAGTGGCCAGCCTGGTTTTCCAAGGCCACAGATAAAATAAGCAATGACCTAGGACAGCAGACAGTGGAGGAGACAGAGGGGCACAGTCCTGCTGCCTGCTCCCTGGTGTGTTGGACAGAAGGAATTTTGTTCCGTAGTGGCAATTGCACTGTTGTTTGCTTGCTTAAGGAAAAGATGACCAGTGCTTTAATTTAAATCCCACCTGGAGTTCAAATCTCTCATCAAGACCAAAGGGTTCTTTTCCCCAAGATCTCACTTTTGAGGGAAAGAAATTTCCATGACAGAGAATGAAATACTAGGAATATTTTTCTTAGGTGGATCTTCCAACTTCTGGTTTGTAGCCACACTAATTTGTGGGTGAAGGAAATATTTTGCTACTGAAAACTTGCCAAAGAGCTGTTTAGCAAGGAATTGCAGTTTAATTAGCACTTATGAGACATTAAGAATAATTGTCTTCAATTCAGCCACTCAGGATGAAGTGTGATTCAGGATCATCTGGTTGGTGCTCTGAAAATAAAAAAAAAAAGTGCCATTAGCTTGGTATTCATAGGTAGAAACTTTTGTGGGGTCTTTTCTTTTGTTTGTCCCCAGAAGCTGCTGTGCTGAACTGGGAAAAGGTGGAAGGAACTTGTATTCACTGCAGGGAAATGGTTTGACTTCAAGTTCATTATTTGCAGTGAGCTGGATTACAGTTTATCCCCGCTATCTTTTTCTCTGTAAATTTTTTTTATTTAGGAAATGTGTCAGAAACTTAAAAAAATCCAATTACTTATACTTTGCAGAGGATTGAGAAAGCCTGCCACTATTAGCAAGCATGTGAACTAGAAAGGAGAGGGAACACAGGGTGAAGTGTGGTGTGGAGGCTTGTGTATGATGGATAGCCATCAGCATCCCTTGAATATTTCTTTTTCCTTTGCAGCAGAGTTCATTGTGCTCCCTGAGTGCTGCAGGTGAAAACAAAGACAGTGCCACTACTAAGTAAATGCAGTTTCAGAGGCTGCCTGAGAAGAAAGCAAGCTATATGCAATTTAAGTACCTGTTTGTATGCAAGCTACTGCCCAGGGTAATGCATACACCAGTATGATGTAAGGCAGTGGAGATGACCTGATTAGCAAAGCCCTCCCAAGGAGCTGAGGAGATCCCTGCTGCACCAGTGCGCCTTGGAGACCTGTGACCACTCCCAGCTGAAGGAAACCTTTCCCCAGCTACCAGAGGGCTTTTGAAAATGGCAGTGGCAGTGCTCCCTGTGTGCCCAAAGGGGAGGGAAGTAGGAAGAGCAAACAGCCTGCACAGCTCCGTAGAATAGCTGTGAATGTTGTGAAGGATGAATTGCTTGGATGCTGTGAGCTCTATTTGCAGGAGTTGTTGAGCATGGTGTGTTTGGGGAGGCTCCTGCCATTTGGCCGTGCTGTTTAACCTGTTGCATGAAAGCCATCATTCAGCAGAAAGAAGTGCTAGGCTGTGATAAAGTAAGTGATCTTCCCATCTGAAAGCTCTCACAGCCTCATTCTCATGTGTTCTGAGCAAGCAGAGGTCCACAGCTGTGAATAGGAAGTCATGGTGCTTAGCACTAACTGCAGTCAAGTGTTAATTATTCCAAATCAGAGAAATAGAGACAAAAATTTTTATATGTAAGAAGACACATAAGATGCAAGACTTTCTCTCTCTGGCGTGAGCACACATAAATATACACAACTGGTATGTGTGTTTTGGTTATTTTGTGCATTCCTGTGCCAGGAGAGCACACAGGCTCGTGGCAGTGACCCGGGATTTTGGGTGAGGAGCACAGGGCACTATTTCTGCCTCTGCCGTAGCTACGTGTGTGGCCAAGTGTATTAAATCCTGCTCCTGAAGCCAGCAAGCCATTTATTTGTGCTTCATTCTCAGACTTGCTGAATACCCCGAAAGGCTGCTATTATTAGAAGGAACTGCCATTCCTTAGAGCTCAAAGTGGGCTTTCCATAAATCACTGGTGCCTGCTTTCCATGGGGAGGTGAGTCTAGGACCTCAGCTTTCTCTCTGCCAGAGCTCCCACTCCTCCTCCCTTCTGCTCAGCCCCTCTACCAAGGGCACATCCTCCCAGTCAGGAGAGTTGGCTCTGCCACCCAACCATGCCTTGGGCTTGGCACCAGCATGGCATGGCTTCCCATCACTCTGCTGCCATGGTGGGACAGGCCCCCTCACACTCCCCATGCAAACAGGCTCCTCTTGACTTGTTTCTGCCCCTGGCCACCAACTGAGGCCAGGTTGTGGTTATGCTCTCAGTCTGGGCTATTTTTTAATTTTTTATAAACAATAAATGTATCTCTTTGGCAACAAAAATAATAATTACCTTCTATAAATGAGGCACTCAAATATTTCATTGTTGCAGACTGTATGTGTGGCAGTGCCTGTGCTGACACAAGCCTGCTGTGATCTGATCCGGCAGTGTCCTTGCTCTGGATGGGCTTTGCCGTAATAGTACTTTCATTCCTTAGCTCCCATTAGTGCCTTGATGAATAGTGGAAGATGTGTTTCAACAATTTTACGATTAAAAAGCAGCATCTTACCGTTGCTTGGTCTCTGGTGTCTTTGCCCTGTTCATTATGCTTTGCCTAGGAGTAACAGCAGTGATTTAGAGTTGCAACATCAACATCAGTCTCTGAACCCTGTGTTTTCTGGGAAGGGGAAGAGAGAAGGATGAAGGAGGAAGTCTAAGTAGTCGGGTTTTTTCTCCTGACATTTCCAGGCCAGCTGTTTGAAACTGTAATGCCTCACAATGATTAGTCGCGTTTACTCATAACTGTTGTTGAGTTCCTGGACAGGGACCCCTTGGCAGCTGCTCTGGAGCACACCTGGCCAGGGTTTGGGGACACCAGCCAGGCCCAGAGCACTCAGTGGTGCTCCAGGTCCACTGCTGTCACTGGTGCTTGTGCTAATGGCCTTAGTACAGAGGTCAAAGACTGCTTAGATATGAAGGCTGAATCACCTCCTCGTTAAACCCCTCAGCAGGATCAAGGCTTAGGGAAGCAGACACGTGGGCTTGCCTTCTGGCTGACACTGTGGATGGAGGCTGTGACTTTGGGATGGACCTTTTGGCAGGTTCAACTGATCATTGAGGCATTGAAATGGGGGTGTCTGGTGATTAAAACACCCCTGCACTGGCACCCCTCTGTCAAAAAGCCTGGCACATTCATTTCCTTTGAGGACTCACTGATCCCACAAGCTCTTGATGGTTAGAGGGGGTTTATCCTGTCACCTGAGGATCACAGAAATCAGCAGTGAGCCTGTCAGTCTTACCAGAGAGATGTGAAATATCTTCAGCTGCGTGCATTTCACTTACAAATATAAATAATCCAACAGTGTAGGTCTCACTGCAGCCCTGTTTGCCTTGGCAGTGTCCCATTGACGTGAATTAGAAGGGGGGAGCAAAAATGCACTGGAGGCCTATCCAGAGACCGGTCTCCCCTCTGTCAGGGAACCTGTCCCTTCAGGCAGGGTGATTTGGAGATTACTGGCACAGCCACAAGACCAGCCTCACTAGGTCCCTGCATTTTGAACAATCCTGCCTTGTTTCCACATGCTGGGAGCCCTGCCTCTTGGAGCACTGGGCAGGAGAGCCCTGGAAGGAGCAGCTGTGGCTGTGTCCTTTGCTCCTGGAGCTTCGCTTCCTTGAGAGGAAGGGAACTCCTGTGTTTCGAGCTGAGAAGCAGGAGGTCAGTTCTCAAGCCTGCTGCATCTCTGCAACTTTGAGTAGGTCCCTGGATCACGCCATGCCCGAGTTTCTAAGCTGTAAAATAGGGATAGAAATGAGGAATTTAAAAAGTAAAAATAAGGGCTTGAATAAATAAGCAGCTGTAACTTGTGATGGCATCACCACCCCGAGGCTCTCATGGATTTGAGCTTCGAGGTTTTCGTTTAATACTGATAGCAGTAAAAAAGTTTGCTATTGTATTAGTGATTGGAAACTTAGAAAATACCTGGTTTTAATATTTTATCTTATTTTTATTTCAGCAAATTCAGTAAAGCTAGAAATGCAAAGTGATGATGAATATGACAGGAAGCCCCTGAGTCAGGAAGATGAGATCAGAGCTCATGATGAAGGAAGCAGCCTGGAAGAGCCCTTCATTGACAATAGCGACATGGTGGATAACAGAAAGATCCAGGAGCTCTCAAGCGAGGGAGGAATCCGGCTTCCGAATGGTAAACTGAAATGTGACGTCTGTGGCATGGTTTGCATTGGGCCCAATGTGCTAATGGTACATAAAAGGAGCCACACTGGTAAGCAGCTGAAAGAAAACCTGATGACTGCCTGTGGCGTCTGATGTTGATGTTACCTGACAACTCTTCTCTCTTCCCTTTTCATTCTTGGGGTTTCAGGAGGTTGGGGAGGGGAAAAACAGGCTTTCTTGGTTTCATTCTCTTCCTGCTCCCCAAATTCTGGTGGTGCTCAGTTTTGGGCAAGCATGGTGCTTCCTTGACTTCAATTTCCAGCCTTTTGTTGTTAAACACAGCACTAAAGTCTGGAAATTTCTTTTCTTACTGTTCTTGATGTGGGGGATGATGGTGAGAGTCATTCTCTGGCATGAAAGGGGTGTGTATGTGTGCATGCATGTGCAAGGCTTTTGAGCCTTTAAGGTGAGTCTTAGGTGGCCTTCTCCTGGAGGTGCTCACAGGTGGGCAAGGCCAGCAGCTTCCTGGGGGTTTCATGCTCCCCTTGCAAGTGACTGGACCTGGGATTAGGAAACCCCACAGGGGACACTCATTCCCCAGCTGTCTGGGGCCAGGGTAGGCTTGCTGCTCACTGTGTGGTGTCTCCATCAGGAAAACCTCACCTGAACCACTCCTGGGCTCCCCAAACCATCCAGATACTGTTTTGGGGGCATCTTTCAATGCTTGCTCTCTCTCAGCATTTGTGGGTTTATTAGTATCACTGCTGTTTGGAGACCAAAAGAACTGACCAGGCTTGTGGATTTGAGTCCAAGATGCGGACAGAACCTTTGCAGTGTGCTGATTGAGCGGGTGTTTGGAACTTTAAAGATGAAGCCTTGAGCTTAAAACAGGGAATTTCAGGGGTGTTATGGCTAATATGATAAAATGGGGTGCCCAAGAGGTTGGTAGTCGCTCCCCTCTGCAGAGGAGAGACATCAGGTGGGAGTGACAGACACCTCCAGCAGAAGTACAGGTGATGCCAGAAGATGATGTTCTCACATATTGCAGAGATCTACCTGTCAGGGCCTTTGATATGAAAAAGCACTTAAGCTTGTTCTTAACTTTTATGAGATTTAAACACATGTAAGTCACCTGAAGTGCTTCAATATAAGCTTAACTTGAGATACACACTTAAGTCTTATTAAGATTAAGCACAGGTTTTTGTGGTGGAGCCTCAATGGGTATTTTTTTCTTCATATTTTTTGGACAAAGTGAAAGATATTTTGCTTTTTATCTTTGTCTGCTCTTATTTAATGGGGTGAGAGACTCATATTGATTGAGATACCTGTGAAGATATAAAAAAAAGGGGGAGTTAAGGTAGAGAAAAAGACTTTGAGTAATCCCTTTGTAAACCTGGTAGTTTGCAGTCAAGTAGTGTGCTCTTGATGGGCAAAAAATCAATAGAATTTCCGCACAGAGGAATAATAAATATATATTACACAGTTAATGCCCTGTATATAAGCTGTATTGATAATAACTTAACATAAGTGTATGATGCAAAGCATGGCAGTATCATTTAAGATGCAGTCATGATTTTGGACAGGAATTATGAGAGGGGAAAAGCATTAGCTGGAGAACTAAAACCTTGATTAACAATTTGACGTGCTATTACAAGGGAAGGGAAAGAGAAATCAGAATGTAACAGACTGAGTCCCCAGATTTCAACCTCCTGAAAACTTTTCACTGGCGCTTGCACATATCTGAGCATATGTATTGTAGGTGCATCAGAGTCCATGTCTTTGAACTCGAGCAGCTAAACTAGCCCTGCTAAATTTAGATTTAGGTACTTAATTAAATGGTCTGCATTTTTTGAGATACTGAATAGCTTGTGCATCTTTTAAACCCAGACAATCTGCCTTTTCCATGTCAAAGAAGACATGTAAATTCAGAGTGAGTGGAACACAATCTCCTCTGCGTGCAGGCGAGATGGCTGTGTGCAGGAGCATGGGCAGGAATTGCATAACTGGGAACTTTTTCCTTGGGGCTACTGCTGGTTCCTCGTAGAGCTCTAACTCTTTCCCCATCAGAGCAGAGGAGCTGGGATGTACTGTTCTATACAGATGATTTCAAGCATATAGAAATGGCATTTCTTTTAGTGTGCAGCTCAGTGCTCCACTCTCGGTAAACCAGTTGGCAAATTTTGCGGGGGATTTTTTTTCCCCCTCCACTTTGTTTGTTTGTTTTTTAATATGTGCTGCTACTTCACTGCCCACAACAGAAGGAGAAGTTTGCTTGGATTTCCACATCCTTGATTTTAAGGAGTATTTTTAACATACTGGTATATATCTTCTAAAGTGCAGTATTTTAAAATATATTGCCACTTCCTCAGCAGCTGGGCTGGCCCTGGCTCTGGAATGAGCCCTGACCTGTGGGTAGTCTGGTTTTGCAGCCCAGGGGAGAATGGTGGAGGGAAGGGAGGTTGTCCCCAGTGAGTGGAAACTGATGACATTCTTCATCAGCTAATGCAACTGGCATGTACTTCCTTACCTCTCAAAGCTAATTTAAGTGTGTTTTGGGAGCTGAATCCTGCATTGCTGTCCTCTTTATCTGCACACAATCAAAGCATGGTCTGGCTGGTTGTTTGCATTGGCAAAAACTGAAGTCCTTTTCCCTTCCCCGAAAACCTGTCAGCATTCTACGTAAATCACCCCAAATGCTGTGGTCCGTAGCAGAGGCTGTAATTTGTGTGTATGCTGGGATGAGTGTGGCTTTCCTTGCACCAGGGATCCAGGCTTGGCAAAAAGCTGTGCCATATGGCTCTGACAGCACTGTGCACATAAAGGGGCACACTTTTCTCTAGCCAATACTCATTTGTTCCTGAAGAGTGGTGGTCTTTCCTGCCACATTATGGTAGTTCAGTCACACAGAGGGGTGGGGAAAATAATCTGTGCCGTGGATGAAGCCAGAGTAGATGAGCTCAGTGTCCCATCTCTGTTCCTTGTGTGCAGTTGCCCCTTCTTGTGATGCAGACCAAGCTGGAAATATCCTCTTCATCCTTCAGATCCACACAAGTGCTGCCTTGTGCACATGCTGCAAGTGATGCACTGGTCTGCAGCACTTCCATCATGAAGCCCATGGCACTGCTTATCTGAATCTGCCAAACATGTTTCTCTGAAAAACTGATAGTGGAGGTGAAGAGTTTTTATGATCTTCATGGGCACTGGGAGAAGGCCTTTCTGTTTATTTGTCATTGCTGACAGACGATAAATAAAATGCTCAGAGTGGGAATTACGTGTGATGCACTCCTTGTGTTAGTGAGCAGGGTAACCCCCTCCCTCATGTGGCACATCTTTGAGTCAGAAAACTAGCATTTGTCGGATTTGATTTATTTTCCTCCTTTCCCATACTATGTTCTTTTGGTCCAAATTTCATGTTCCACAGCACATTCCCCAAGTTGCAGCATCTTTATCAGAGTTTTTTGTTACAGGAGTTGACTGGTCACATAATGTTGTCACTGGATACTCCAGGGGTTTGTGCTTGGGGATGTAGATGGAAAGGGAGAAGAAGATAAGGTCAATAATCCAGATTTTCTGAGGTAATGAAAAGGAACTTTAGTGATTTCTCACCTCTTTATGCTTTTTGCTAGTGCATCAGAGTTAAAATTTCCTTTCTCCTCGTTTTTGGTGAAGCAGAAACCATTTGTTGGTGCAGGCATGCTGCTGACTCTGTGGTCTGTGAGGTCCACAAGTTGTTCTCCCTTGTGCTATGAATTGTGATCTTGTATTATATCTTTTTTTAGTCCACTGTAATGTCCAGACCTTTATCTAGCCCACTGCTGGATTTTGAATTTTTGGATTTTTATTTTTTAAGGGAGGGCTGGCTGGGATCATAGAATCACAGAATGGCTTGGATTGGAAGGACATAAAGCTCATCTTATTCCAGCCCCTTGCCATGGACAGGGACACTTTCCACTACACCAGGTTGCTCCAAGCCCCATCCAGCCTGGCCTTGAACATATCCAGGGATGGGGTATCCACAGCTTGTCATCCTCATTGTTTTAAGGACACCCTGAGGTTAAAGGCTTTCCCTGTGTGGATGCAGCAGGTCAGTGGCAGAGCAAAGCTGGGGTCCTGGATATGGGGCACAGCACAGAGCCAGCGGGGGTGTCAGCCTTGCCCCAGGCTCCTCTTGGGCTGCTGGTACGTTATTTTTAGACTTTTTTGGGGGGTGTTAACTGCAGGAGGCTTTCAGATCTTTGCTTGGACTCTACATGCATTTTACATACATTTATACCTACCCTAAGTCAGTGAAATGAGTTATGTGTCCATGAGGGAAAGCTTCAAGTTTTGCCTTAGGGTCCATAGCGTTATAACTGAACATGTGCAACCCTGCAACTGTGAAGAGCATTTATGTTTCCTTGTGCAGAGTTCAAGTTTTTGGAACACAATTAATAAATGAGGAACAACCCAGTTGTGCTGTTCTCTGTTACAGACTCGTATGCCTAAAGCAGCTAACCAGAAACAAATTTAAACAAATGGCCATATTAACACATTGCAGAGAACTCCATTGGACTGCCTCTCTTATTTTGCTAGTAGAAAGGTTATATTTGGTTTAATTTCTAATTTGTCACTTAGCGAGGCTTCCTGTCTCTCGCAACGTGAATCGATTTGGCAATGAATCAAAAATCACAGGGCTAAATTTCTAAAAGTCGTATTTTCTACTTAGGTTTTGAAATCTAACCTTTTGAAAAGTCTCATTTTCTCCTCAAGCATAAGGAAGGGAAGCTGAGATTTTTTGCTTTTTGCTTGCAGTACTCAGGAACGAAACTCTTCTGATATTTTTGCCAGTTCGCTTAAAACATTTTCTGCCTTAAGAATGCGGTCATAAATTTCTGCAGAGGACACTTGGAAATCACCCAGGATTTCCCAGGAATTTTTCATGAGAGATGTGTCACTACTGTTTGATAATAAATTGCCCTATCTGGCAGTAGGTTTTTCCCAACAAAAAACCCTACTAAAATCACTGATTTCAAGTGATGTGCAGTCTGTTAAGTGAATCAGATAGAACAATAATAGGTATGCAGCCTAAGTATGGTCCTTGGAATAAGAAATACAAGAATGGAGCAAAGTCTGCTGCTCTGTGTTTTGCTTGGGTAAAGGTGGGCTGGAACTCCCTGCTGTCAGTGTTTGGGAGCTCAGCTGATAGTTTGTTTGTGCTCCTGGGACAGAGCAGAGTCAGAGGAGTTGCAGCATCTGATGGATCAGGAGAGATGTTTCCTCTTAACTGAGTATTAACAAAAAGCCTGCTACAGAAAGGTAAAAATCGGCATGTCAGCACGGGCACAGAAACTTTGTGTTAAGAGGCTGGAAAGAAAAAATCCTGCCTGAGAAGGACCTAAGCTGTACTTTGCATATCAAAAGTATGTGCCACACAAAAAAGACTGAGATCTCAGATAAACATTTATCCAGGACAGATGCTGAAGTCCCACTGCTAATGCTAATGAGAACTAGTGCAATAGTTTGTGAATCTCCCAATTTAATTTCAAAGGGACAGCAGTTACCAGCCAAGGTTTGTGAAAATCTAAGTCTCCTTGGAAGCCAGGTCTGGGGGCTCTATGTCCTCAGTCAAATTTCTGTTTTGATACAGAAAATATTGCTGCTTTGCACTGAAATATCAGTGTTTTGCACTGGTCTGAGATTCAGAGAAGGGTAACTCATACTGAAACTTCTGTGCAGCACTTCTGTGCCGAGGCAGGAAAGGAGTTACTGTGCAAGGAAGCTTCCAATTAAGCAGAAAAAGGAGTTGGTTTGCTTTTTGAAATAACATTTGACATGTGTGAAATCAATTAGTAGGAATTTAATCAGTTAATTTGCCTGGTTTCAGGTCTTATCAGCCAGACAGCTCTCATAGCTTGTGCTATGAAGTCTCCCACCAGCTGCCATATATTTAAGATATTCTGAAAGGCCCTTGTCTTGCTTGTTCTGACTTCATCAGTCCAATTCACCTTTCATCTCACAATTTGTTTACACAACAGGAAGCTCACTTATGTACTTTAGATACTGATGTAGCTCAAGAGTAGTAATACTTCATTATTATTATTCATTATTATTTTTCCCGGAGGAGACATAGCTGTAATGGATGTGTGTTAAACAGTGAACTGTGAGGTTTCAGCCGTATTTTCCTGTGATTTAGAAGTAAATATTTGAAAACATACCTTTTAATTAATATTTTGTTTAACTGTAAAATTATAAAACCCCATGGATGTATTTATTTATTAATGTAATTATTCCCTGGCACAAGTACCTCTTGCAAAGCCTTTAGGAAAGGTAATACTTGGCATCTCTGCCTTACCTTGCCTTGCCCATTCCTGAAGTAACTTTAGATAATTAAATTCCCTGGGCTGGAGAGCAAGGCTTTTAAGGCATTCCTGGTTTTGTCTGGCTTTAGATTCTAAGACTGGAGTTGAAAAGAAACATCTTTTTTGTTTGGTTAGCTGTTCCTCCCCCTCTCGCCACCCTGAAAGTCTTTCCCTTCCCCCTCCTTTCTCCTCTTTTTTTTCCTTTTTTTTTTTTTTTAATCACTTAAGGTTGGAGGTTTTTCTGTCCTGGTTTAGCTCAATAAAAGAGAAAGCTTTAACACTTAAAGAAGACTAAAAGTATTTTGCAGTTATGTTGCAGTCACATAGTTTGTTGTGTTGAAAAGCAAAAAACTTGCTTAACTCTCCTTTCAGTGGAGTTTGTATTTTAATACATCAGTGTAAGTAGAGTCAGACAGTAAACACATAGCTATAAATGGTGCAAAATACACTGTGCTTATGAATTGTCCTTATCCTCTTGTAGTCATGTGTGCCACCTTTAATAGGTCTGTGGTTTCTGGTATGTCTGTGCTGCCATCACCCCCAAAGACAGGAACAGTCAGGGTCTCTCACATAGAGAAAAAAGTGTGTTTAGAGACTTTGTGCATGGATGTTTAGTTTTGAAGTATGATTGATTGCAGCTCATAAAACCCTTTAGTTTTCACAAAAGAGTAAGGGAGGTGAAGAAGGACATCAGGGTTGTTATTTTGTAACTAGGAAGTAATAATAATGGAGAAGAGCTTACAAAGTTACTAGGAAAAGGCAGTTGGAGAAATAATTGGAAGACAGACTTCTCAAGGCATTGAAGTGAGAAAGAAGGGTTCTTTGCTAGTGTCTGGAGTGAGCATCAGGCAGCACAGTTCTTGGAAAACCAACCAAATCTTCCTGCTATTCAGCCTTTGCTTCTCTTTGTGCACTCTTGTATTGGATAATGGCCTCTCAGATTAGCTGTGCTAAATGTAAAAGCTGCTAATCAATAGCATGAAGGTGTGACCAAAATTGCATCCCACAAGCCTACAGCTTAAACAAGGAGCTGGAATCGAATGGTTGGACAAAAGTGTAACAAGCAGATCAAAGCCGCTATTTGCCCGGAATGAAGCCAGTAGGAAAAATGAATTCATGCTGGCTTTAAATAGAGACAAAGGTTATTTAAGGTAAAATGTACTATTGGAGTCTGTTGCAAGAGAGGAGCAGACTATGAGTGATTTTGTGGTGAGTGTTTTCATGTCATCTTTGCCACTGGACTGTGTTGCAGTGACCAGATGAATTCCAGACTGAAGGCTTTCAGCATCTCTTGAGCAGCCAGTTTATTGAGGACTGACACCTGCTCATATGTGGCCTCCGAAATGTCAGAGATAAGTGGGTGAAGTAGCAGGTGAAACACAGTAACTGCATAGTTTTACATACAACAGGAGTAGAAGGAAAGACTTTAGACTTGGTAAGAAACGTGCTACCTTCTTTCATGTTGTCATCCTGAAACTGAAGCTGTAATTCCAGAATACTCAGAAACATGTCAAAGGAAAGGGCTTTGCCTGTTTTCTCAGACAGCGAAAGCAAAACAGTAAAGAAGAAAAAAACCCATGTATTTTTCTACTGCAGTCTCTTTACATATCTCTGTTATGGACATTTTGAAATGATATAAAAGAAGATAATGGCTAATCAGATCCTTTAAGTATAGCGTGGGAGTTTGAAAGGGAAACCACAAACTCTTTATCAATTCTAATGAGGTTCTGTTCAGTGTATTGCAAGAAGAGCTTTATACCGTGATTTTTTTCATCATTACTCCGTAATGTTCTTGGCAAGATTGTAGGAACCTTGGTATCTTCTTGAGTGCCTCTGCAGTGGTTTCAGATGTGACTTCCAGCTTCCACATGTGAAGTAAAGAGGTATGGCACATACATGGCACACCTACCTTCTGCTGGCCTCCTGGCAGTGATTTAAACCAAGGAGGCAAGAATTGCTTGTGGTCATCTATAAGAGCTCTTTTCCTCCCTGTCTTTCCATTTGAAACTCCAGACATATTTTGGGCTTTATACTAGACACAAGAACTACTTTGATAAAAGCATAGTATTCATTTTGTCCAGCAAGGGAGTAATCATTTCAAAGCAATTGAAAAAGGCTTTGAAGAGATGTGAAAGATCACGGAACATGTTTGTTTCTCACAAGATCTGTGCTTCAGGCCATTGAATTCAACCTCAGAAGGTCCCACCAGGATTTGGCCAAGGCTCCACAATAGATGATACACGAAAAAGTGAAGGAGGCTGCTAATATCTGAAATCTGATGTTCAAGACCTTGTTGAATTGGGGCGCTACTTGGTGTAAACATTGAGTAATGCTTTAAATTGGAAGAGAGGAGATTTAAATTAGATATTAGGCAGAAATTCTTCTCTGTGATGATAGTGAGGCCCTGGCACAGGGTGCCCAGAGAAGCTGTGGCTGCCCCAGCCCTGGGAGTGTCCAAGGCCAGGTTGGATGGGGCGTGGAGCAACCTGGGCTAGTGGAAGGTGTCCCTGCCCATGGCAGGGGAGTGGAACCAGATGATCCTTAAGGCCCTTTCCAACCCAAACCCTTCTGTGATCTAAAGCCCAGCTGCAGTAAAGCACATGGGCAAGTGGCCAGCACAAGTATATGCTTGTGTTCAATTGATTTGTTCAACAGGACGTAAGCAGATGATTAGAGCTGCCCAAGAATCCTGCAACAGTCTTAGTGTCCTCAACAAGTGGTGACACAGGGTATGGTTTTGATAATATTTCACAAAACCTGTGTGAGTTTGTTAGGGGTTTTCCTCTAAAAAAGCAACTAAAAAAAAAAGTGTGCAGGGCAAATATGAATTTTTAACATAAAAAGCAGCTTTGGATGTGTGTGCGTGTGCATGTGTAAACACATGGGGTGAAGGAAGAGGGCAAGGTCTAGAGTTTCTGTTATTTTTTCATCAACTGAGTCTTTTTAATTTGTTTTATGTAGAGTGCAAACTTGCGTGTTTCACAGTTTAATGGTGACAGATTTTTCTCAATGTTTGCTTCTGCCCAAAGCTTGTGGGCCTGATCCTCACTTGTATCGATTCCCTTCGTGCCCCTCCAGCACAGCAAAACAGCCTTTAAAAAGGAGTTTCAGTGAAAGTATCACACAAGCAAAAGGTTTGTTTTGAAGCAAAGATCATAACACTTTTGTTAAGGTCCAATTGTTACGATGAGTTCTAAATACTCTTATGGATTGGACCTATAATGAAAATAAGTGCAAAACCATAGAGATAAATACTACAACATCACAATTATGGATCTAAATTTTCAGCAGAGCTCATCTTTTATAAAAGATAGAACCTCTGAGGTGAGGAACTTTCAAGAAAGTCAGGCTGCACTGATCAACTCCAGTAAAGATCCTTGAACCCCTATTGGAGGCTTTGCCTATTGTGCAAAAGAAATGGCCTCTGACTTTAGCAAGTGCCATGTGATGGTGGCAGTGGGGACTGTACCCATGTAAGATGGCACTGCTGCAAAGAGCAGGATAATGGCCTCTGTGCATCCTCAGATGTGTCTTGACAGCTCTCTCCCTTCCCCTTCCCTTCCAGGTGAACGCCCCTTCCACTGTAACCAATGTGGAGCTTCTTTTACCCAGAAGGGGAACCTGCTGAGGCACATCAAGTTGCACTCTGGGGAGAAACCGTTCAAATGTCCCTTCTGCAGCTACGCCTGCCGGCGGAGGGACGCCCTCACAGGACACCTCAGGACGCACTCTGGTGAGCCCACCTTGGCTTCTCTTCCCAATTCTTTTTTCCTTTGTCACTACCATCCCAGTGAAGCGGGTAGTGAAAACAACCGTGTGTTCCTGGTGGCTCTGGGTCTGTACCATCCTCCTCAGATAGTGCAGCTCTCCGCTTTGGGAAAGCCTTGATGTGAATCAGAAAAGTTGTGGTTCAGCCACACCTCTCCTTTTGTGTAACTGAGCTCCTCTGCTGATGCTATCGCATTTCCCTCCAAATGTCTCCTTGGGTGTATCCAGGCTCTGCTGGCAGAT
Source organism: Campylorhamphus procurvoides (assembly GCA_013396655.1). Classification (NCBI taxonomy): domain Eukaryota; kingdom Metazoa; phylum Chordata; class Aves; order Passeriformes; family Dendrocolaptidae; genus Campylorhamphus; species Campylorhamphus procurvoides. The sequence continues at coordinate 1,177,546 of WBMV01000858.1, forward strand.
TGTTTTGACACTCTCAGCCCCAAAGTGGCTGCAAAATTCCAAGGATTACAAAGAATAACTGTGGGCTCTTGGAAGCCGGCTTTGCAGTTCATACCCATTTCTTCATCTAATAAATGCCATATGCTGGTGGAGTTCAAACTTGTTCATCTTTCTCTGAATTGCATTTTTGATTCAGTTACATCTTACTGTACAGTCCTAGTTCATGGCAGCCATGGCACTCACCCTAAAGCCCAAGGTGGCCAGGAGAGATTGGATTTCTCTTGCCCTGTTAAGTGAGAGTATCATGTCTGCATCAAGTCTACTTATATAGTTTCTTGATATGCTGTAAAGAAATACCTGATGCTGTAGACACGTTGGAGCTCTGATGATCAGGGTCAGATGTGGTTTTAGTCCCCTGTACACCAAGGGGCTGCACTCTGCCCACTTACTCATCTGTGTAGGACTCCTGAGTAAGATCTTAACTTGCTGCGTTTTTTATCTCCTAGAATGTTCAGCTTGTGTGTTCAGGCCATTTACAAGAGGCTCTGTTTTCCATTGTTGAATGAGCAGAGATAATTGGACTGGTTACAAGTGACAGCAATACAGATGAACTTCTTTGAGGTGTTAGCAAACATGTGACTGCTGAAACACAGTGGCTGAAGTGCAGCTGCAAACAGAAATCCTGCATGAGCTTCCTGACTCATTAGAGGTATTTCTCCTGCAGGGTCAACTTCACTTCAATAGAGGTTTCTGTTTATGAGCATTAGGTTGGACTTAGGATACAGAGTTGCTTTGGCATTTCTGAGAATAGGAAAGGATAAGCTAGTAAGCTTGTCCAGGTAAACTGGGGAGTGTGCAGGAGGCTGTACTGATGGAAAATGCTGACAGAAAGCACAAGCATCCAGAGGAGTGCAGGTGTGGGACTGGGCTGGGAGAGAATCACTTGAGTTGTCAGCTTGGAGGATCTGATCTGGAAGTCAGAAGGGAAAATGTCTGTGGAAGTGTGAGTTGAAATTTTCATGCATCTGACCATAACTGTAGTTTCAACTTGAAATTTAATAAAAACCAAAATATGGTAAAGAAGTTCCCAATTAAAATTGAAAAGGAGTTGTGACAAAAAGTATCCTAGATTACAAAACACGAGCATTGCTGTTGGAGATTTTTTCATAATGTGAATATAGATTTTGTTACCTATGTAGTGCCATTAATAGATTGTTCTTTCTGTGTGAAAAGCACATGGCTGATGGCCCTACTTTTTGCGTGAGGATGAAATGTAGAGGTGTGGGATTTTCCAAAGGCACCTTAAGCTGCTTAGCACACAAGTTCCCCCGGAGCTGCTGCCCTGACTGACTTAGCTCACTGACTTAGCTGTGTTCAGCACTGCTCAGTTTGTAATTTTAGACTTGGTTTTCAGTGGAGAAAGGGTTAACCCATCTAAGCACTTACCTACAGCAGCTTTCAGCAGAGGGCCAGGAGGAACAGACAGGAGCTCCCAAAATCCTCTCCAAGGCAATTCTTAAAGTAGTACCTACAGCTGAAGAGTTAAAACTTGAATTACTGCCCCAAAACCTAAAGCCTACACAGTAGTGACTTGCCACTCTGGACATGAGTATGATGCCTTTCTGTCCCTGCCATATAGACAAGCTGAGCTGGCTTCTGCACACCTCTGTGAGTCTGGATCACAGAAAAGATGGGCAGATGTTCCCTAGAGACTTTGAACAGTTTCATATCAATGTACTATACAAGCACTCTCTGCTTTATAAAGAACACATCAAGGTCTGTAAGTAGGCCTGGAATGTACAGCAGATCTAGAAACTGCATTGAAGGTCTTTTCCAGCCTAAGTGATTCTATGACTCTGTCAACAATTACATCTTCTGCTACTTCTGACCAGAAGAGAGGATATCAGATAAACTATAGAAAGAAGGAGTTGAAAACTGTTTTGAAATACAAGACATCAAACCAGTTTCAATCTGGTACACTTAATGTCTAAATTGAGGCAAGTTTTAATGTATTTTTATATTTATAAGAGGAAAGATCTTTAGATCAGTTCCTCAGGTGATATGGATTGGAATTACATCCCCTAAGCTAGGAAAGTGCTTCTGTTTTGCACCAGGTGAGAATCTGGCACATGATATCATAAAATCAAGAGCAATTTCTTCTTTTTATGTTTTATGTATGACCTCTTCCTCCTTAATGAGAGAGTGCTATTAATAAAAACAATTAAAACAAAACCCCCAAACCAAACAAGAACAACAAAAAAACCCCACCAAAGCAAAAGCCCTTACTCTTTTCTCCTTCCCTAGAAGGTCTTAAACTGCTTTGGAAGGCAAATTATGCCAGAAAGGGATTGAAGAATTTTGTTATATCGTCTCTCTTTTTTTTTTTTCCTCCCAGCTGGGTTGATTTGTGGATTTGAGAGCATTTTGTGTCACCACTTAGTCAGTGACACTCTCTCACTACTGCCAGTTAGTCAATTTTTTCTGTTCTTAGTGCAGGGTTTTCATACAGTACAACAGGAAAGGGGACTAAATAAGGAAATATAATTGCAAACAGAAATTAGCAGAAGCATCTCTGAGATATCTGAAATAGCAGATACTACTGTTAACCTTTAAAAAAATTATGACAGCTTTTTTTTGTTGTTGTTTTGGATGGATGTTTTGTTCATGCTATTTAATATTAATTTCTATTTATTTGAAAATGTTTCTAAGCATCACAATCTACATTTTGCCTCCCCTCCTCGTGCAGAATAATATCTTACTGAGTGTTCCCAGGACGAGTGGTTAACAAAATACTGCCTTGCATCTGTAGTACTGCTGCTGTTTAGCCCTAAATAATTAAGGACTTATCTTGCAGTGATTTACTCCTGCAATTATTTACCTTTTACAGACATAGGGAGTTCTGATGAACTTTGTGTCTATATTTTCCTCCCACATGCAGCTGCTTTGATTTCAGGAATATAATGATGCCTTCAGGACATGGTAGGATAATGCTTGGGGAGAGATTCACGCACAGAATAACGCTGAGAGTAGGCATGAACCTCAAGGTACTTACAGGCCTTTGAGATGTTGTTTTCAGGATGAACTCCATTGTTCCACAATGCAGATAAACATGGAGAGGTGCCTGAGAGGCTTCCAGGACAGGAATGTAAGGACAGGCTGTGGAGGGCTGGGGCAGGAGTTGGCAGCCCCCTCCCAGGGGATGCACTGAGCAAACCAGAGGGCTTGGGCTTCACCGTGCTTGGCTTTTGCTGTTCTTAAAGAGGAAAACATTCAGGCAAAGCCAATCTGCTGGTGGCAGTCACAGAGTACCTGCTATCTCGCCCTGCGACCTGCCCATCTTTTCCATCCTCTCTGGAATTGCACAACAAGACAAAGGCAGATACAAACTAGATGAGACAAATTCTGCTGTAGGCAATTAGTGAGCAAACCACCTAAGTTTTAAGGAAGACAGTTGATCTTGGCAGGTCAATCTGATGGTTAAAGCACCCAGATGTTGACCTCCATACTTTGAGAGATATGACGTACAGCCTGATGTTGTTTTATCCCAAAAAGTCAGGCGTCCTCAAGTGAGCATTTAAAATTAACAGTGTTGTTTTGACATGGTCTGCTGTGTCCAAAGTGAAGCCAAGTCAGCCCTCCCCTCATAATGCTATTGGAAACATAAATGCTTTGACAGCACTTGAAAAAGTCAAGGCTGCAGTGATGAGCAATCTGGAAGAGTCCACAGCAAACTGGAGTGCATTAGTTTTCAGAGCAGGGCTTGGGTAGTAACTCATGAATGAGGGATGGGGTCACTTGCTACGGGGAAAAAAGCACCCCACAGAATGGGTTTTGATTAAGCAAGAAGTGTCCTTCCATTGCACTAAGAAAGGATGGTCCTGTGGACAAATTGTTTTGTGAGTGAAAGACTGTCTCGTCATGTGTGCACACAAACTGGCCACATGAACTTTAATTCTGGAATTTCCTGATTTTTCTCTATTATCTTGGTAGCTTCAGTCATGTTCCATTACTGTGGGAGTATGTAAGTGTTACTCATATATGATAGCAATGTTTATTTCTTTCTAAAAAAATGGGTAGTAAGATCATTATTTTTGCCTGTCACAGAAGCTTTGCCTCACGGTACATTTTAAAATTTGCTTCCAAGCTTCTTCTTTCCTGCTTAGAAAATGCTTCCCCCTCCTTGTTTTTTGCTTTTAACAAATATTTACTCTTTCCTCCCCCCTTCTTACTGTGTTGCTGCTGCACATTGTTTGTTACTGCCCAGCTCTTGAATAGCACTGAACTAATGGTACCACTTTATTGGCAAAAGAAAAGCAGAAAGCATTTGTTTTGAAAACAAAGGCTTAGGCAAAAAACTCCCAAAAGCACAATCTTAGCAAACTACGTACAACATGCAAGATAAAAGGCATGTGTAATTAAAAAGGAAAAGACCCCATTCATGGAAAATCTTTCCATGTCTCTTGGTTTGCAAGCCCATCTTTCTCATCTCTTCTTATCCATGAGGACTTTCATCCCAGCCCCTGCTGGCTGGCAGTGAGCTATTCAAGGTGTCCCACATTCCTGCAGTTGTATGGCAGAACTGGAGTTGTATGGCACAATGTGCAGCTGTGCTTGGAGGCAGAAAGAATCCATTCCCTAACCCTGATGACATGCCTGCCTCAATACATGTTTTGGAGAGTCATCCCACCTGTGAGTGGCTCAGCTGAAAAATTGGATCAACAAGTGCTGGAATACACAATGCTGTTCATGAATTCCTGGCTGTCAAAAGCCAGTGAGAATTACTGGAACAGTGGCAAAGATGGTTATTAAGCATAATGAAGAGTCAATGTTTTAAACTGCTCTTTTTCATCTTGAGGAGACTTTTACCACTATTGCGTCTCCACTCTCAAAAGGCCCAGTGTCTACTCTGGAAGAATGTCATAATTAGAAGAATCTTGGGACCTGAAATTCTCATTGCACTCTGAACTGGACTGACTCAAATACATTGTGAATGGGGGGTGGGAAATGAAAAGTGAACACATAGGTTACTATCTGTGAAAAATCGAGTGTGTATGTGAAGAGGTGAGAGGATATTTTGCATACAAATCCCATTTCTCCAAAAGGGTTAGCAAACAGCATCTTCCCTCAGTCGTGATGAGCCAGTGGGTATTTATTTTGTTGATCTGATGCTTAGAGTTCTATTTAATCAGGCAGAGCTGCTCTTCCTCTCAGGTTTTCTTACGCTGTTACAGTTAAACTCGGTGGAATTAACCTCGTCACAGAATCGTTTTTGGTTTTTCTTATCATACTCCAGGTTCCAAACTGCTATTAGCATATGCACAGTACTGCAGCAGCTCTGCTTTCTCATTAATGCTTCCAGTACCCAGAGGCCTTCACTCTGTGCTGTGGAGTGTCGAAAATCTCTGGTATTCTGCTTTCCATTTATTTGTGTGTGCATTTTCACAAGGTAAGCTCAAAATGTATACAAGGCTAGGAGTTTATTATGCCAGGTCTTTATCCCCTGGGAATCCTTTTTTAAAATTTGATCCTCTGTGGAGCTAACTTGTATCCCATGCTTTTGCTAGTCTCATCTGAACTTGATCTTGTAGTGGGGGGGCAGGGTCCTCTTCACCACCAGAGCACTACTGTGATAAATATTGGCATCAGCTCTATGAAAACATCATCTTTTATGTGCTCAGAATTATCTCAGTGTCAAAGCTTGGTCATGCTAAACCTTTTCTACAGAGCATAATTACCACTGAGAAATCTTAAATCAAAGCAATCTTTGATTTAAAGATGCTGTGAGATCATGATCGTGCCAGGAAAAGTACATTTGGGCTTTGTTTTGGGGGGAATGTGTGAAAAGATATAGTTGCCCCCAAAGGCAAGAAGTGTTTGCTTTTTGCTTCTTGGACTTTTGAAAGTCTTGAAATTCCATAAAGATTCCCTGTTACCTGCAGTATTTGTGGATCAGGCTTTGACTGTTCAGCCCAGGAGATTTGTTTCTGACAGATAAAAGGGAGAAGCAGAAGTGGTCCTGGCAAGCAAAGGTAGATGGGCTGTGTACCAACCTGGTGAACACCTCCCTCTCTTAGGCCTGGGTATCAGCTTCTCTCTTTTCCCATTCCCTTGTCTCTGGGCCTGTGATTGAGATAAAGGGAACAGATGCCCTGCAGCTCACTGTTTCTTGTGGTGCCTCAGTGTAAGCAGAAGGTGGCCTGTTCCTTTAGTGCTTGGGGCCTGCCTGTAAATGGGCTGGGTGAGGAAAGGCTCACTCACTCCCCTAGAGATGAGAGACATCAACACCATGGGAGTATTCTCATTCTAAATATCAGTTCACAGCAAGATTAGTAGGCGCTAAGATTTATCCTGGTGTCTGTGGAACAGATCTGGTCCCTTCTGCTGTCTCTCTCCATGGATCATGGCCTTGCTATGGCTTTGTCAGGTCTACCAGCAAGTCCTCTGTTCTTCAGCAGAGAGGAGGGCAGAGCAGGTCTGGAGAGAGGTTGCATTGTCTCATCCTTTTCCTGATCATCCAAGTTTCCTTTCCTTAATGAGACAGGGAAATTGGGTGTTTGGTGTCAGGTTAAGTCTCTGGACCCTTGGCAAGGGAGAGTTTTCTGTTAAAGCAGGAGATCCTACACCCCAAAATGGAGAAGAGTATTAATACCCCACCACTGCAGCTTCACCGTGATGGATAGAGATTTCTCGGTGCAGATTTCAGTTCTGCAGTGCAACAAGGTGGGGACAGGGTGTCCTTTGCCCCTTTCTTCAGACCTCCTGAGCCTGCTCTCACCTCATCTGGAAGGTCAGACAGCACTGCAGGATGTGGAGGTAACAAGGTCCTTGTTTAGACAGCATCATCGTGGTGTAAGATTTACATGAGATCACCCTTCATTAATTGTGACCAGTTCCTTTCTTCCTGATGGGATACCTGTGCCAAAATGGCAGTGTGTGTATGGAGTGGAACTGCTTACACCAGTTTTTTGCACGTCTTCTGTCTTCCCTCCACATTAGAAATTCACACCCTGGCATCATCCGCCAGATTCTGTCCCTCTTTGTGTCTCTTGGGCCACATACAAGCAGAACAAAGCACCTGGTCCTGCCCTACTGGGCTGCAATTTAGAGAGCAGACAGACACCTCTCCACTGCTAGGTGATGACAGTTCTTAGGCCAACCATCCTGCTCTGGAGGAGCAAATGAGACAGTGACTTTCTTTTTCCTCTGTGTTTTCATTCTGCCACAGTGCTATATGTGGGATTTCACTGGCATCAAAAAGCATGAATGTGGTAAGAGTTCTGCATATAGAACAGCAGTCCTTCTAAGCAGCATGCCTAACCTGTTTTTTAAACATCCAGAGACACTGTTTCTATCACCTCCCTAGGGAGACAATTCCACTTCCCATCTGCTTTTTATAGCTGTGAGTCTCATCCTGATATTTAACCTTAACTATCCTTTCCTTTGCTGCAGATTATTGCTCTTCCTAACACTGGCTTCTGTGACTGTGAGTAATTCCTGTGCTCAGTTTACACTGTGACAGGCTGTAGTCATATGTCTGGCATTGGTTCTGTTCTAGTCTGTCTTTATCTTCTAATCCTCTCATCTCTATTTTATTACTAATTTGGAATTTTTTGCTACTCTTATTCACTTATTTATGAGGGACCTAAACTGCAAAGTCGTTTTACACTTTGGAAACACAGGCCAGTACAGATGCAGACCCCTTAACCTTATCTCTGCCTCAGTAACCTGTTAGTGCAATCAAAATAAAGAGCCCTTGTGCAGCCAGTTGAGCTGGTGAGAGGGCAGCATGCACAAGTCCCTGCAAGGTGCACACATATCGCTGCAATGAAGGTCGTGTGAGTCCGTCATGGAGTGTTCAGTGCTGTGGTGCCCCTGCTGCACAGCGTTGTGCATGAGCTCCTTAGTTTTACTTAGCCTTTGTGCAAGAGTGAAATGAGATAATTACAAAGTGGAAGGAATAATAACTTTGTATTGTTACCATAACCACTGAGGTATTATACCCTGATACCAGTGTGATTATTTCAGACACAATAGTAAGGTGATTATTAATAATACTAAAGGACTTACTACTTAGCCTGCAATTTTTGTGTTGTTTCTTTTATAAACCCTATCTATTTCATCAGCCTATGTGAAGTGGGTATGTGTTGTTGCCTCCTTGTTATCCTTCTTTCAGTGATGGGAAAATGAAACAGGAAAAGAGCCCATGAGACCCAATTTGCAAACTGAGGGACCTAAACTCCAAGGTATCTTTGTATTCGTGACTTGTCTTTCTGCACCAGAGCTGCTATGGACAGCCTGGTAGATGATGGTCTAGTAGCTCTGGTATTTAAAGATCTGCGGTCCTTTGCTCCTTTCAGTTCAAGCTAGACAGTCCTTATTTTCCTTGTTGCCAGGGATTGTTTCAGAAATCCAGTATTTTTATGCTAGAGTTGGCACATGTACATACAGACCCAGAATTTAAGTGCAGGTGTTGCATGGTGGGCTCCACACCGTGTTGGGGAGCTGAGGGTTTCATTACACTAGCATAAGCTTGAGGGATGTGATGCAGCACAGTAGGAGCCCTCCTGCTCCAGAGACAGCCCACCAAGGCAGCTGCAGTGGGTTTTGCAGACAGACATCCAAGAGGTGATGGAGAACTCTCTCGTGCACTTGAGATGCAAACATGGGTTTGACTTGACAAAGCCACGTCTCAACAAAACCAAGATAACTTTTTCCATGTACTCTGAGCAGCAAAACACCACAGCAGCTCTAAAGAGGAGAAAAATGTTGGTTTTCTTTTTTCCCCCTGAGAAAATTATTTTCAGGGGCAAAAAGCTTCTGTGTATTGCCTCTGAGGAAGAGAAAGCCCAAGATTTGGAACTGGCCTTTGTCAGTTTTGGAAGGAGTTTGTGTAACCTTTCAACTTGAGAATGTCTGAGCTTGGAATCAGATGGTGGTGTGAGGCCTTCTTTCATTGATTTCTCAGAGCTGTGTTACGGGGCAGTGTGAAATGGAGAACCACCCCGACATTTTTTATAATATAAGAGTGTTTTAAGGTGTAAGAGAGGTATTTTTGCCATCTGGAAAGGAAGCCAAGAGAAACTAAAGGGGGACAAAAATAACCCATACCCACGCCACAGCAGAGTTGTGGAAAGCTGCTACTGATATATTCTCCTGAGCTCTCAGCAACCTGTAATTATGAATTGGCTTGCAGCTAAGATATTGATGGATATCACTCAAGAAGGAAAATGAGAATGTCTAGATTTTTTTACAGTGAACCTGTACTGAACTCTGTGTGACTCTCCTCCTATTTATAACCCTATGTGAAGTTCAAGGAAACTTGTCCTGGAGGTTTCCCATGAGAGGGAACTGTGTTTTTACCTGACTAAAGCTCTCTGGATATTTTCCCATTTTTTATTTGATTTAAGTGTGAACTTTCTCCACCCTCTGCCCCTCCTTCCTTTCTGGAGTGGTTGGAGAGGTTGATTGCAGCCAGGATTACACAAGAGATGCCAGTTGCACACATGTTTTGCGTAACTGTGCTGTGTTGATTTCAGACAGGGTGCCCCAAGTTCCCTCCCTGCCTTGTGACAGCGAGTCAAGATCTCTATCTTCATTCCTGAAGCTGGAGAAGTGCTGGTGAGGCCCTGACTATTGAAACTCTGACAAAGAGCACCTGGCTGGGATGCTCCCCAGCCACGCTGCTGTCCCTGGGCCACAGAGCACTTGTGTTTGGTAAAGCCTCTGCTTTTGGGGTGTTTGGGCTGTTTGTGTTAAAGGTGCCTCTGTGGGAAGTGCTGCAAGTGATCCGTGGGACTGAGTGGGATTTTCACTGTGAGGCAGAGTGTTCCCTGGGATGCTGAGGCTGCCCTGAGACTGCTCCTGCCTCAAGTTGGGGGAATGTGCTCCCCAAGCACGTGTCCTTTCCTTCTTTTCCAGCAAGGCAGCCATAGATATTCTCATGTGCTCTGAGGAGGTTGAGGGCCTGTGGTGAGAATCCTGGCTGAAAAATTAAGGCAAGTTCATCCCAGTGCTTATTTTGGGGCTAATTTAACGTGGCTCTTACCTTTAAAAGCAGTGAGTTCTGTTGGATTTAATTGACAGTGAGGGGCTTTGCCTGCCTGGGCCTTAGTCTGTGTTTTAATTCCTTTTGCTGAGAAATAGGTAACTTTTTTCCTCTTACCTCTTTTCAACTTGGAGTGGAAGTCAAGACCAAGCTGGGTGGGGCTTTGAGCAACCTGGTCGAGTGGAAGGTGGTTGGAACTAGATGATCTTTAAGGTCCCTCCCAATCCAAACCATTCATTCTGTGATGACAGCACAGGGTCTCCCCTCAGCCAGACAGGGCTGGGGCTGTCCCTGCACAGTGCTGTATCATGGGACAGAGCTGGCCTCACAGGTAGGCAGAGCCACGGTGATTTAAGGGCTTCAAGGTCTTGCTCAAAAATAAATCATATGCAAAAAGTACTCTGCTGAGAATCTGATGATGAAATTTTTATACAGCAAAGTGACATGGGCCATAGACTCTCTCTCCCTTGGATACCCTTGATGTGCCTGCATTTTGCTTGTCTCCTTGGAGACAGTGTCTTGTCTGAGAGCAGTTAGCCTTGGCTAGGAAAGGCCTGACATTCTGGGTTGTGGGATAAAGCTGTGCTGATGAATTTTCCAACAACCACAGAGGAAGGATTTGATAGGAGCATCATTAGTTCTGTACAGGGTTATCGTGTGAGCATCTTTCTCTAATCCCTCTCTGGGGACACCACTCGAGTCCCTGGCGGGGCAGACAGATCTAAAGATCTTCGAGGAGAGGCCAGCGATCCCCATCCCTCGGGTATCAGAAGCACTTGAGAAATTTCTGCCTTCCCTTTCCTTCTTCCAAAGAGCTGAGTCAGCTGGAGTGGCATGTCTGGAACTCTGTGGCACCGTGGGCAGGCAGCCTGCCAGCCCCATTACACGCTGCCTCCCAGGGAACACGTCACTCCTCTCCCTTGCTCTCTTTTTTTTTCCTTTGCGATCTCCACCCTCTCCCTTTTATTTTTCCTTGTTGATCCATGTAGGTGAGTCAGAGAAACCTGCTCATCCACAACCTGTTCCTTCTTGCCAAATCCTGGAGCAGCACTCCCAGTTCTTGTTAGGTGTCAGGAATAGGTTATGAAAACAAAAACTGATACAGTCAGTGTACTGAGTATGGAGCCCATACTGTAAATGAAATGTAATGCATAGTGAACATGCCACTTTGTGTTCCTAATAGAGTGTTACCTTTTATAGGAGACACTTCACTCTGTGATTCATATATAATATTGATGTTCTTTCTATAAAATGCAGGATGGAGCAGGGAAATGATTTAAGGCATAAGTTAGAGAACGTTTAGGGAGAAAAGCCGTCTTAACACTACTGAATTTCGAAACAACAGAAGAGTAGAAAATTTCCAGTAGGAAAATAAGTGGTTCACAAAAGTAGTTTGTTTGGTGTTTTTTGTTGTTTGGTTTGTTGGGTTTTTTTATATGGTTTTGATAGTAATTGTAGTTTTACTATTCTGAAGAAACTCCATGGATATTGGCATGACTCCTCAGAGTTTACAGTATTGATGAGTTTCTGACACCAAGAATTAAAACATCATGAGTCTGGATCCCCCATATCATAGATATTTACAAATGAGAGCCCAAGGTGATAAATTAGCCTTTTTATTTACCTTACAATATTTATTTTGTGAGTGGGAAGGGAGTGAGTGAGCAAACACACAAGCTAACTTTTCCTCTCGGTCAGCTGACTCCAGGAACTGGGAACTGAAGGAAAACTGTATCGTGACTGACTTGAAATAAAACTGCAGGTGTTGGTAACACTGTAGGATCAGGTGTGCCTTAATATCCCTAGCTACATTTCCATCAAGCAGCATCAAAGGCTTGATTTTTGGCATCTTGTGTTGGAATGAAGCTGCTCAGCTGCAAAGAATAGATCATCTGCCAGGAAAAGTGCTTTCTTGGGCTTCTATGTGCCATAGTAAAATGTCCACATTAGCTGTATTGTGAAAAAATTTATCCATTGTGTTCGTATCACTGGTCCTCTACAAGCAGTGAGTTTGTCCCAGGGCTAATGCTGAGCCAGCTTCAGGAGGCTGCCAGTAGAATTTTGGTTGAGATACACAGCCCCTGGGATAGGATCCCACCATGGCAGAGGAGGAGGGGAAGGGCCCTTTGTGTCACTTGGTGAGATACAGTCATTTCTCAGAGTTGAAGCCCAAGAGAAGACGAGAGGAAGGTTTTCTGCCCAGCCACCTTCTGCAGGGGCTGAACCCAGAGTACTGAGAAAAAGGGACTTCACAAAGGCATTCAAGACAGCAGTGTCGCAGATGGGAATGAACCCAGATGTCCTAAATCCTCATCTGCTGACTCAGTTCAAACCCCTCCATATAAAGAAAAGAAATAGACGTAAGAAAATGAGAAAAAGATTTTTTTTTCTCCCAGTAATTGTGAAATGAGAAAATTTACATCCCTTTGCTATTCATTTAGACTTTTTGGTGAAATCACCTATTTTGAAGAGCTTAATGGATGATTTTTATTTTTTTTCTAGCAGGGAATGCAGTTAAGTGTGTTCAGAGTTTCCTAAATTCATCGCTCTTACAGTAAACCTTTTAAAAGTACTTCTGGATACTTAGAGAACTGTTTTCTGTTCTCCAGCTTTTCTGTCTTTACTTTCTGTCCAAAGAGTTGCTTTTTCTTCCCCTCATTTATTTTTCTTCCTTTTGGTTTAATTTCACACCCATATTTAATTTCCTTTCATTTTGTCTACCTCCCTTTCAGTCATGATTACAGTTTCTGAATCTATCCAGGGCTTGTAGTGCAAAACTAATTGAACCAAAAAGGAAACATCCTAACCCTCCAAATCTTTCCTTCCTCCCTCCTTCCTACTTATTCTCTCCACTGAGCAAACCTAAAAAATCCTGGGTATTAAGAAGTGTTCTGGAACTGTTGTTATTTACTTTTTGTATTACAAAAAAGTACAGCTAGGAAAGATATTGAGACTAACAAGAATTGCTGAATTTTATTACCTAAGAAAGATTAATGTAGCTTCAAGACGAAGACACTTGATGTAAAGATTGTGGTAGAACAGAAGCTGTCCAGTATGCCAGGTTCCTCTTTCAGAGTTAAAGAATCCCATCATCCTTTAAAAGATATCTTTACTGTTAATTTTTGTTGTGCTAAGAATTGCTTTCATACAAAATGGTCCTGACTTCCTCCTGCCAAACAGTATGGTTAATTTTGAACATGGAGCAGTGAAGACTGCAAAGTGTAGATGATGAGTGTGGCGGGCAAAGGAGGCTTCTGAGGCTTCAGCAGGTTCATCTGCCTTGATGGATTAAATGCTCTGGGTGTTGGGAAGAGCATTTGGGAACAGTGAGCTGGCCCAAGAAGCCTCCTTCTGGAGGAGCCCTTGGCATACGAGGTTTCCCAAAGTATGCAGCACAGCCTGGCTCAGCACCATCTGCTTGAGACAAGTCCCACCCTTATTTTGAGTTCCTCTGCATCGTTGGTGGTAAATATATGTGTTGTGAGGCAGAGAGCAACAGGAGGAGATGGGAAGGCTGCAGAGGTGAAAGGAGGCAGTCAGCTCTCTTCCTGATTGACCTCATTTGACACCGGTGCAAGTCATGACAAAACCATACGCTTGAACAGCAGATCTTGGCGGGGTAACACGAAGACAGGGGCCACACTGATTCTTGGGCGGTTAGGAGAGTGTGAAGAAAAATGTTCATGTCCCAAAGGAGCCCATTAGTTTCACAGCCTGACCTGCTTTGGGAAGCAAGATTCCCTTCACTACTGGCCTCAATCAAAATGAGTGAAAACTCCCAACTTCAGTGGTAGGGAAAAGAAGAGGAACTGTCAATATTACTCTTCCCAAGTTGCTGTTATCTTCCTGACAGCTTGCTGTTAATAGTCCGTTCCCAGAACTTTGTGTCTGACAGTGGCAAGAAGAGGGAAAACTTACAGGAAGGGAGTGTGTTCTTCGTATCTGCTAATATGAGACACAAAACTGAAAGGTGTCAGGTGCTAAAAGAAATGCTTTTTCTTGTGTGGGAGCATATGGGTGGAACAGTGGAACTCATTGCCGTGGGATAAGAAGAAATGAGCTGAGTTCAGGGTTTGCTCAGTGGTTTTACACAGAAGAAAACTATCGAGGGGTATAGTGAAAGTTAAACGTTCAGCATATGTTCTCTGTTTCCCATTGTTTATATAGTCTAAAATTCCTGGTAGCCCTGTGTTTGTCACTGCTGGCTCCAAATGATGCACAGATCCTGTTGGCTTTGTAATGCTCAAGGGCTCCTGCAGGATATGCAAAGGGGCTGCACTTGGAATAAATACAAACTGTGTATGCAGCTGATGTGAATTGGCTTCAGGGCATTGCTGCCATTGACAGTACCGAGAAATCTGGCCCAACATCTACACTTGTTTGACCCAAAGGGGAAACAAAAACCCCCAAACAAACAAAAGCACTCGTGAAGGGAGTGTTTGTCCAGCAGCATTCCTGATCTGCACAGAGGTACCCACACCCTGTGCTGACCCTGTGAGCTGTTCCTCCCCACCTGCACTCAGAGCTCGGCTTGCGATGACGTGTGGATCTCCAGTCACTCCTTACATTCCTGCTGAGCTGTGGCATTGACTGGGAGTGGACAGGACAGGGCAGAGGAGGACAACAGACCAATCTAAACTTGTTTTCCTTTTTCCTGCTCACTCTGTTGCTGGAGCAGGGTTAAAATGAAGAGAAGCCAAGAGCACGTTGGGGAAGGTTTGTCGTGTGAAGCAGTTAACACTCTGCTTATCAAGTCAGCTTCATACAATGTTAAAGGTCTGAAGTGGAGTGGAAAGTACAGAGCTGGTACGTAGAGTTAAGGTTTAACCTCTGTCTTCAGCTGGTTCCCACCCACAGCCAGATAGCATGGAGACATTGCAGGGTAGAGGCTGCTTTCCAAAGTCGCCTCTCATATTCCTTGGAGAGCCTCTCCCGCTTTAAAAGTAAGTGATGGTAAACCTGGCTGCTTTAAAGTGATTTTGAAGCCAGGCAGGTGATAAAACACCAGTTGTTTTGTGGACTTCCTGGTTTGTGTTAGTTTATCTCAGCACCAGAGTGCAATTTAAACAGTCTTTTTTCAATAGTATTAAACCATTTCAGGGTTGATGTAGAATTCCTGGGAACCCCACCAGTGCTGAGGTGCCTGGCATTCTGGGATGTGCTGACATGGGACTTGGGCGGTGCACCCAGTTCAGTGGCCTTGCAGAATAAATATTCTGTAAGTGCAGAATATTTGCACTTGAAATTTTCAAATATATATGGGGGGGAGGGGGGAATCTGAAAGTTGCATTGCCACTAAAAAAATGTCTTTGAAGCCTTTTGGCTTTAAAACTCCTATATCGAAGGGAATGCAGGTAAGCCAAGAGAAATATATGAGGGGTGCTTCTATGTGGGGCAGTATATGTTTCTTGAAATGTAGAATTGGAGCAAGTAACTGTGCATTTCATCTTTTTCAGAACTAAATGCAACATTAATGTCCCTATCTGTGCTTTTCTTGATTTGGTGCATAATTTATTTGCATAGTTTCACAGATAAAGGTGTGTTTTTCTTCATTTATCAAACATACACAGATGGAACATACTAACGTGCAAAGTGGACTGTTTGTCTGCTGTGCTGCAAAGAAGGAACATGGGGTGTAAGAGTCTTGCTTTTCTGTTTTAAATTATTTCATGAGTGCTGCAAGACTGTGGCAGGAGCCTTACAAGTATCTGGACAGTTTGGGAGATTTCAGAAATTCTGTGACTGTGCCAATGAAACAGGAGTTAGTTTGTTTGTTTATTGGTTAAACTTCTGCCACAAAAATTCCACCTACTTATCTATAACTCTCATGGCAGATTGAAATATTGTTTTATCTGTAAAATCCTGCAGATCAGTTAATAAATGAATACAATCTGATTAATCAGATTGTATAACAGAGCCACCAGTCACTGCAAGATAAATTGTAATAAACTATTAAAGCTATAACAAGCTTTGGGCTTTCAGAACATTCTGAAGGTACAAATAGAGACCCAGCCCCTCGGATGCTGTACATGAGCACTGATTTATGGTAAATTCTGGCTACTTCTGGATACATAGACAAGGTATAGATAGGAAAAGTTTCTCCTGACTAGTGTATTTACTTGTTCTTCACATGCATATGTTTTTGTGGGTCTGTTCTAGCCAAGCTGCAGCACGGGTGAAGTCCTCAGAGCTGATATATAATCTGGTGGTTAGCATAGCTTGCTGGGAAGATTGAGGGAGATCTGAACACTGGTTCGGTTCTTCACTGCTTGCTGCTTCTTTTACAGTGCTGTAAACAACTGGCAGGTAGATGCAGCTGCCAAACTGCTGTGTTGTGCCCTGGAGGTATTTATAGGAGAGGCAGGAGTGCCTAGAAAACAGAGGAGTTGGAGGTGTGAGATTTTGCCATTGTTTCACTGCGTGGTCATGTACCACGAGCATCTTGTGGTGTCTCACTGCTGCCTGCACAGGGCTGCTGTAACAATATGTGTTAGCTGTTGACAGAAATAACTTATCATTGACTGCTGCTGTGCAAAAAGTCAGGACAAGCTGGTTTTTATTTGCTGGGAAGCTTACAAAATGCTGTGGCTGTTGAACAGCTACATATATATCAATAGGCAATTGGTAGTAATGTTGAGTGAGAGGCATTCATGAGGTCGTGAAGTCAGTCAACTGCTCTATTCCAAGCTCCAAATCAGGAAAGTCCTAGGTGGCTAAACACCTGTGTGTAGCTTCTCCTGTTGTAATGCTGCATTTTGGTTTTTTAACCTTTTGAGGTGTCCAGAAATCTTTTTAAGCACAGCTCTAGGTGTACCACATCATCTAGTGGCCCTGTGCTTTATCATGTGACCTCATGAACCCTAAGGCTTGGCCCAAAATATGTTAATCTAAAAAGTGCTTGTAGACATCAGAACTCCATGTGATCCAGAAATGTATCTGCATCCCTTGAGACATACCCCAGGTATTGCTGCCTCAGCTTGGACTGCAACATTAAAAGATTAAGGTGAAGTTTTCATAATGTGACTAGAGATTTTGTTCTTTCTGAAAATCAAACTGCTTTAAGATGTCACAGGTTGGGCACTCAGAAGTGCATGTATTTGACCCCCCATGTCTCCAGTCCATGTGTTTGTGTGTGCTGGCAACCTGCAGCCTTATTTTAGAAGTTTCCATGTTGTGACTGCTGCATGCAGGTTGTCTTGGACAGTCTTGGGCTGGTTGTGGGACTTGATGTTACTTCTCAACTCCCATATATGTGGATTTTAGTGTGTGTGTATTCTCACAGGCACACAAAAAAAAACCAATGCATCAAAGAGCCCCCATGAATTTCAATTAACACATTTACAGTCATTAAGCACAGCAGCAAGATACAGCATCGGAGTGGGAGGCAGTTCCCTTTGCAAAGCTACGTGCTGCTCAGAGCCAGCATGGGCTTAGATCTCGCTTTAATTTTTTTTGTGATTAGTTCGTTCAGGGGTCTATTATTCATGTAAATATTTTTGTGTGTGAGCCTTTGAGGTAGGCAGCTCCAGAAAAGCCGAGGTGCACCGTTTAATTACAGCAGCGAAGTGCAGGGACTGTGTGTCGCATCTCTGCAGCCTCAGCCCTCCCTGCTCTCCCAAGTGTTTCCTTGGCACAGGGAAGTGGAGGTGGGAAGGACAGCAGCAGCTGTTGTATCCACCTTTCTGTGACCACTGCGTGCTCTCCTTTTTGTTCTGTGTAGTGCTGAATGTCACCAAGCTCGGGGCATTGGACATCTCCCTGGGCTGACTGCCTCCCAGTCTGTAAGGACACCACGCTGCACATGCCACGAGTTGGTTTTCTTCCTGGTCTGATTTTCTTATTATTTGCTTGATCCTCTGCTCTGTGATGCCCTGAGTATCTCCTCCTGCTCTTTAATGTTCACTCCCATATCTAATAAAATCCCAGTGTATTTATTCAGACCTTAATTTCTCAGTAGAAATACAGGCCCTATTTTTCTGTGTCTCCCTACTTGTGTGAGCTCCACCAAATTAGCCTCTGTGCATCTGGCAAAGTACACGAGTTCATTTGCATGCTGCGAAGAAAGGAATTATTACCTTAATCATATGTATGAATAATTGAAGCCCAGGCAATCAGACTAACTTGCCTGCAGTCACAAATTTATAGTGTAACCAGGAGTTGAACCCTGTGCTCCCTGGTCCCAACCCAGCACCTTAATCATTCCTACCTCTGTGTTAAAGCTGACTGTATTCTGCAAAGTCCCATTCAATGCAAAGGGCTGCTTTGTGATAGGCACTCTGCAACTGCAGAACAGTTCCCATCACCCAGGCACCTTCCAGTTTTAGGGAAGAAAAAGATCAGTGAATTAATACAGGTTATGATCGTGCCAGCAGATTCTACAGCCTCACTGATTGGTGTATCAGCCCAAAAGAACACTTTAACTTCAGTTCTACTTCAGAAAACTTCAGTAGGTGAGTGTTGGTGTTTGCTTCAGCTGTGGATGCTTGGGGCTGAGTAGGAGCTTGGGTTTTACAGAAATAAGTCCCACTTAATGCACTTCTGTCAGAGGGTCTCCCTCAGGCCAAGGGTAATTATGTCAGATGGCCATGTTGTTCAGAAATCCTGGCTGGCTTTACTTCCATGGGCCAGCTGGGGCAATAGTGCAAAAGTAATGGAAATCTGAGACAAAGCCCAGTGCAAAGTCTTTGGTCCTTGGATTGGGCTGGCCTACATCACATGGCTGCAGTGATGAGCAGGTGGTGGTAGTGGTTGAGCTGTCGCCAGGGCTTGGGATATGGGCAGATGGGCAGGTTGGGGTTCTGCTCTGAACTACTTCAGGAGAATGTGCTACCCAAAACAGGGAAATGTGGGAGTAGTTAATCCTGACTGCTGAAACCACTGCATGTTTTATCATTTGTCTTGAGGGAGGCAGGATTTTAGCTCAGCAAAGTATATCGTAGCTCTTAATCTGTTTCATAAGCCTTTCTCACTTTATATGCTTATGGCAAAGTGTTACCTGGGATGCCTTATTGTTTCCCTTTGACTTAATTTATATTCTGCTATGCACTCCCATTTCTTTTGAGAGCAAAACGGTGTGTGAGTGCCTTACGGGCTCCTTCTCTTTTACTGACCTTTTTTTATGACTTTAAAGAAGTTTCCATAAGCTCAAGTCTGCTTTCTGTCTTGAATATTGACCTTAGAGTTACACCATCTCGTTGTTGCACACAGACTTCTCAGCTATCAAAGTTCACCCACAGGACTCAAAGTATTCCTAACTCAGAAACACCTTGCTTTTATGTCCTCCTCCTCTTCCCTCTCCTCCCTCCACATGAGCATTTTAATTTCACAAGCAATCCATTTCACTGTGAATTTCGACAAGTGGTTCACCTGTTTCAGGGTAAAAATTGTACTTCAAATTTAAATGTCTTTTTCACTGTGACTGTCATAATATTTTCCATTTGAGGCTGAGATTCCACCGTGGGTTTTCTGTGCCATGTTGTCATCTGTACAAATCTGAGCTTAAATGTGTGGAAATTCTGACATTTCAGTAAGAAATATAAAGTGGGTCTTTTTAATGTTCTTTAAGTTAGCTGTTTCATAGGTGTGGCCGCTGGGTTTTGCCCAGTGCCCTGGTCTTTCCCAGGCTGAAGATTTCTCAAAGATTTTGGGCTTGTTTATGTTGAATGTGGTGTGTCATTTCTATGAGAATAAGTTATGGCAATTTTTTTACCTCGTTGTTGATCCTGAAAAGGTGATAACAGAATAATTACCCAAACCAGGGATTTCCAAACTGCCTTTGCTGGGGTGCCCATACCATTGGCAGCAGTGGTTGCGTGCAATGCCAACTGGGGCGTGCACGTACTGTCATCTCCAGTGAGGGTCTTGTAGAAAGCAGCTTCATATCAGCCAAGCTGAGCCAAACTTGGAGTGGTTTCACAGTGGAAATGGCTCCACCATGGAAAGACTTACCTTTAGTGCGGGCTTGGAGGGAGTTTGGTAGATGTGGTGGTGTTGGACTCTTTACCTTCAAGTAAAGCCTGTAGACAGACTGCTGGTGCCCTGTAGTGCGAGCTACATATTTTGGGTGCAAATTTTGAATGCTGATGTTTATCTATTCTCAAGTATTAGACAAATGCTGAAATCTCTATTGGCACTCATATATTTTCCTGTTGGCTGTTATTTGGAACAAGGCACGCGGTTGAGGTCGTCACCGGACTTGAATTCTCTCATACGCTTTTACAGCTTTCTGTCGGGTAATATGAAATACATAAAAATGTACACCCACTGACAATATTCATTTTTAAAAAAATATATATATAGTCATTAACTACTTCGAGAATACAAGGGGATATTTGCAGCTATTTCAGTGGCTTGACATTTCTCACAATGACACGATTTCTAAAATCTAGACTGTAATTGCTGCCTCGGCTCACTGCACCTCGTACCAAACAGGCTGTGAGAATTGCTGGTGACACAAACTCCTGCTATCGGAACTGATTCCATTGTGGTCTGACCTGATCAATTGCTCCACAGCCCAAGTTACAGTCACTCTGTAATTTTATAGTGTAAATCGGATTTTACGCGTGTGGGGCTGTGATGTGATTGCATCTCTAGAGCTAGTGGGGACAGAATTCGGAAATGAACCCAGTGGAGTTGTACTCCATCCTACTCATCTGGTGCTCACAAACTTCATTCTTCACTGTTGTGTATTAGGCAACATGACTAACATTTGCCACATGTTGTTTATTCTCTTATCTTCTCTCCAGAGGAGGGAGGGTGTGTACTGGGCCCATTTCTGTCCTTGGGGAATTATGTTCCTCAAATCCCATATTGCCTGTAAAAATCATACCTTTATCATTAGCTTTTATCAGCTCTATTAACCTTGAAATTTAATGGACTTTGAATAGATTGACCATCCTAGATACCACTGGAAAAGCTCTGCTGCATTGTATGTGAATAGTTACTGAAAAGGTTGCAATGCAGGGAACAACCAATTGAAGTGGTCTAATAAAACCTCTTTTCTGATTGTTGAATCAATTATTTTTTTTGTAATGTGAGCTTGTAGCAAAATATTTCTGTGTTAAATGATAATAATTTAATTAATTGTGTCTGCCTCGAATAGCTGCAGGCAATCATCCCTTTCCTTTGTGTCTTACAGTTTATCTAAATTGCTTGATAACCTGGTGTAGACAAACTAGTTCAGCTCAGTTAACATAATCCCTTCCATTGCACTGGATTTTTTTTTTATTAGACACCACATTAGCTTCTAATGAGGGCATCAGACTGACAGACATTGATGCCATCTAGATGCATTATGAAGCGTTGTAATGGTGATTATAAAAGTCTTTCCATCCTAGGGAGTCTCCAGTGTGTTTTCCTAAAGGTGCCTCCAGAATGAGCTGGCTGGTTTATGTTTAAGAGCTGAGGCTTGATCCAGATCATTCACATCAAGGGCAATTATTCTGGGAATGATAATGAGCCTCACGCTGGGCCTCCACTGAGATTTCCATTACCAGCATCAGTTATGGCAACAGTGTAAGCAAGTGAGCAAAATAAAATAAAGGCCACGACAACTCTATAGTCTAAGACACACTTTCCAGAAGATAAGCCATATCTGTAAATAAAAAAATCCACAGTTTGGATACTTACTAAAAGCAGCTTTTTTTCCCCTGGTGGAAAACTTGGTTGTGTCACCAAACTGCACACACAAGCTCCTTGGGAAAAACTGAAGCTTTCTGCATTCACTTCATCAAATCCCTTTTTTCTTTTTTTCCTGAGATAAAACCATTTGAAACGATTGGACCAGCTCTGGTACTGCAGGCTCAGGATTTTTCATCTTCCATCACAGGGTGATGTGGTGTGTGCTGGTCCTGCAGAGGGCCCAGAGAATTGCCCTGACTCCGGTTTTCCCATGTTTGGAGCTCCAGCCCCAGCAGCAGGAGCCCTCTGCCCAGCTTCTTCTTGGCTCCAGCTGTCCTCCCCCCAGCCACCCCTGCATTTTCCCATCCCAGCGGTGACGGTGCAGTTTGGCTGCAATTAGTACAGCTCAGATTTCATTAAGTAAATGACTGTGAAAAGCTTTCAGTATTGGGACAAACCCAACAGAAACATGTATATTATCCAACAGAGGATGTTCTCAATTTCTTTGGCCAGAAACTAAAATTCTTACCTAAGATTTTCAAAACTCTGGGAGAAGTTTGACCTTCCCCATCGCTAAGCCAGCTCTGAAATTCGCAGCTGATGGTGTTTTACTAGACTTGCAGCACTAACTTAATAGCTCTTTAGTTATTAGAGGATAAATGTTCGTGTTCTACAAGTTTAAATTATATTAAAAGCCTTTATTATCACTGCTTGGCAAAATACTCTCTGGCTAGCTTTCTGGCCTTGGGCTAGGCCATTCTTGTGGTTTCTTAATGACATGCTATGAAAAGGATATAATTTATGAGAATTTGGTGCCAGGTTTTGCATGTATTAAGAAGCATTTGCCATTTGTGAATAATGCTGCTGAGGAAAACAAAAAAAAATTAAAAACTGGAATTATTTCTTGCATTCATTTGGCTTGATTTTCATTGTACATGGCCTTTACATTTATATATATATTTGTTTATATATTTTTATTATATATTTTTTAATTTTATCTGGTCTCTGAATTACTGGTAGCTGCTCAGTTGTGATATCTGGCAGTGCTATTACCAAAGTTACTTTCTGTTTATTTTCCAACCTTCTCTTAGTAATTTTGGCAAAGTTTTCTCAGTGAAAGAACTCCTCTGGGCCATGTAATGGGTTTCCCCATGCTTAGGAGAAGAATTAGGCCACTGGGGCAGCTCGCTTTTGTGAAGGCAAGTGTTCGTGCCATGGACAAAATATCTCAGAAGTTTCTTTCCCACGAGACTTGGTGACACGCGGGCAGTGCTGGGGTGTGATTCAGCTGGCTGGTATTTCTTCCCCTCTCAGCATCTGTTTATTTGCTTTGCCACCAAGTCCGCCTCCTTTTCCTTCTGCTGATGCAGCGCCTTAGTGCGAACAGCGGATGGGGCAAAGTACCCGGCGGGTGGGAGGGGGTGTGCGGTGGGAAAACAGGGCTGGGAGAAGGGCCTGGGACTCGAGTAACCTTTCTCAGGTGTCTTTCCATCACAAGAGACGTCTGTGGCAGAGGTGTGAGTTTTTCTGATTGCAGCAGTGGGTTGCAGGGGATCTGACCTGATGCTCTCATTCTTTCCGCAGTGGGGAAGCCTCACAAGTGCAACTACTGTGGCCGGAGCTACAAGCAGCGCAGTTCGCTGGAGGAGCACAAGGAACGCTGCCACAACTATCTGCAGAATGTCAGTATGGAGGCTGCCGGGCAGGTCATGAGTCACCATGGTGGGTGCAAACCGCCTGCTGAGGGCACTTGGACTTGGAGCATCTCCTGTGGGTTTTTTTCCATCTGTTTTTATTCCTTCCCTTTGTCTTTGCATCACTTGCATCTCGGATGGTTTACTCTCGATAGGCAGGAAAGGAGAAGCTTTGCTAAAATCCTCACTCCGTGCAGTTTAACAGCACCATTTTTGAAGGTTTAGTTTAAGCCAGTATTTCACTTTTTAGTATAAATGCAGAGATGAAAATAAAGTGAAGTCACGTGAGCAAAATTACCCTAAAAGTCGTATCATAGAATAGTTTGGGATGGAAGAGACCTTAAAGATCATCTAACACCAAGCCCCTGCCATGGACAGGGACACCTTCCACCAGCCCAGGTTGCTCCAAGCCCTGTCCAGCCTGGCCTTGGACACTGCCAGGGATCCAGGGGCAGCCACAGCTTCTCTGGGCATCCTGTGCCAGGGCCTGCCCACCCTTCCAGGGAAGGATTCCTTCCCAGTATCCCACCTAACCCTGCCCTAAGTCAGTGTGAAGCCATTCCCTCTTGTCTTGTCTCTCCATGCCCTTATCCTAAGTTCCTCTCCAGCTCTCTTGGAGGCCCTTTAGGTGCTGGAAGCCCCCCCTGGGCCTTCTCTTCTCCAGGCTGAGCAACCCCAGCCCTCTCAGCCTGTCTCTGTATCAGAGGTGCTCAAGCCCCCAGTGCATCTTGGTGACTCAGTCCAACATTTCCACATCCTTCTTATGTCAGGGACCAAAGTCATGTATACAATGTGTGATTCCCTTCCCATTCCTTTCTGACAGTGAGTGGTAGTTATAAGGATGGTGAAAGTATTCGGAAGTCATTATTTCTACTCTCTGTAATTCTATCTTATCCCTCAAAAAAAGGGAGGGATAGATGTAAAAATCTCTAGAGAGAATGGAATTCAATAGTGTTGTTGAAAGTAATTACAACCAAAAAAATGTTTGTATGCATTTACATGTGCTAGTATTAATATGTTAACTAACACTGCATGTGTTAATGTACATAAGGACTGAAGATTGCCAAAAAGATTGTTGAAAGCAAGAAATGTCAAACTCTGTGAATTTGTTTTCAGAAATTTCTGGAGCTATTAGTATGGATAATGAGCATAATGCCTCAGATTGCAGGGTTGAAGGCTTAATCTGTAGCACTAAATGCTAAATGGTAGCTGTCCAAAAATGGTTATAATTTCATTCAAAATTAGTGTTTCAGAAACTCTTCTAAAACTGAGCATCCTTTAACTTTTAAAAGTTTTCTTTACGTGTTTGATACTTGAAAAGTTTGAAATTTCATACTATCCAGAAAATACAAAAATTGTACGTTTTCATTTTGGTTAAAAATTACCATTTGGTTAAAAATTACCCTAAGAATACTAAAACCAGCTAGATTGTGGGTAAATGGTAAGGAAAAGAATGCTCCCACTTTTTTTCATTTTACTTTCCATGGTTGAGTGGAGTCATATGGCTTCATTTGGAAATTAATTCTGTAGAAGTTCTGAAAGATCATTTCTAAAAACCTGAAAATGCAAGCTGAAATAAAATCTACTCAGTGTTACTAATATAGACTGTATTTTGGTGACAAAAATTTCCAAATATTTTAAATAGTACTTTTCCATGAACAATTTATTCCTATAATAACATTTCAAATATGTTTAGTAGTCATTGCCAAAGTGTTCGTACAGCTCTATTAAGTAATTGCTCTCTTTGTAGACACCCCAGAGACTAAAATCAACATTTAAAATGTCATGGGTGACTTTAGAGATGTTGAAGTCAGTGATTATCTGCCCCAGGTGGCTTTATGCTGGCCAGAGGAAAGGCTGATTTCAGGGCTTGACTATTTGGAGGTACCTGATGTGGGCTTGGTGTGTTAGGTGGAGCACTTAGGAGGAGCTGAACCACTGAGTTCTTTCCCAACAGAATACACACTCCTCATGCTCCGAGGGCATGCCTGTCTTGTTAACCAGGTGATGACTTCAGGCAGCCTTTCCTTAGGGAATAACAGAAGGTTGATATAGCTGGGACAGCTGGGATGTTTAAGACCCATGTTGTGGAGGAGCTTCCCAAAGGTCTGGGTTTATTAGTCAGTTATTTATTAGAATGAGGTTTACTCTTGTTGATAGATTACTGAGGAAATCCAAAGCTTTTTCTAAGCTGCCTAATGCCACGACAAGAGGAGCAAGTCCTTAACCTTGTCTACCCAAAGAAGCTGCAGCAGTTGACCTTGCATTGATTTTTCTACCAAGTGAAGTTAAACCAGTGCAAACCCCATGTGGACAGTTCTTTTCTTTACAGCCTGACTGACTTTGCTTGGGCTTAAAATAGAAATTTTCACACAACCACTTCACTTTTCTCAACAAAATTAGCTTAAAACAGCACTTTGAATTCAACTAGTGCCTCTTTCTCCTCTGGGCAAATATGTCTGTGCCTCCCCTGGTGAATGTTTAAGGGGTAGTTTGATCTGCTGTCTTCATTTAGCTGTTCAGCGAGGGCACAGTGAGGACAGGCAGCAACAGGGAGCTCCAGATTCAGCTGGGACCAGTAACAAATCTCACCTCCCATCCCAGCATCACTCCCGCCAATGAAGCTCGGCATGTGGGTCATGAGCACCAACCTGCAGAGCTCTGCAGCGAAGTCCTTTCTCCTGGGACTGTAAAGACACCAGGGAAGAGTATGAAGATGATTACTCAGCTTAAAGTTAGGTCTTAGAACAACCCTGAAAAAATGTATTCATTTCCTTCTCTCCCATGTCACACATGGAAATTATATTCCTGAGGATGACTGAGAGTATGCTTTGGAGATTTTGATCACTGGTTTATTTTGCATCCCATTGGGGTTGAGTTTTCCTGACTCTCTTTCCAAATACTTGGTTTGGATGTTTTTCAAGCATTGTGTTCAAGCTGATCAGTTTATAGGCCTGCTACAGACATCTACTTGGGTGCTTTCGCCATGGCCTGATGAGGCCTTTAATTTCAATTGTCTCTGTCTTGCAGATGGCAAAATCACCTGACTAAACCCACAAGGGGAAGTGAGAGGAGGAGAAGAAGGGCTGGTTTTGGTGTGTGGGTAGGAATGTAGAAGCCTCTGGGTCTCAATCCATCCTCTTGCAGGGTGCCAGTTGCTTGCCAAGCTTCCCCTCCTGGTCCTGTTGCCTGCTCAGCAGGACAGATGCTGCAAGAGAGCTCCCATGGCTTGGTTGTTGGCAATTTTCAGCTGAACAGTGCTGGCCCTGAAGGGAGAAATCAGTCTGCAGTCTCCTGGCTAGCGGCATGTTGGGGGTGACAAACGGGATAGTCTCTGAATGCCAAGAACATGACCTTTGCAGGAATTAACAGGGAGAAATGTTGAAGGCTAACTGTGGTTTACACTTGGTTATGTGTTCTTCTCCACCACCACGAAGCAAAACGTCCAGGGAAATTGTTGCAGTGGAATGGAGGAGGATACTCTTTTTAGGAGAAGGAGAAAGAAGCCTAGTCCTGGGCTGTGAGAGGCTCAAAGGGCAGCTCCACATAAAACACACAATGGCCTTGTGTCTTTCCCTCTTACACAGTTGCTTAAAAGGTCGTTAAAATGCTGGTCCCACAGGAGACTTCACACCAGGGTCCATGGGAATATTTCCTGTCATTTCTCTGCACACACACATTTCTTTTAAATAGCAATATTGTGAGCCTCGGAAAGGAAATTGAGGTTGATGGAGTAATACTAATTTATACCAGCTGAGACTTAGCCCAGTGTCTGGTGTCTGCACACAAAAGTATTTATCAGCAAAACACACACTGGGTAATTTTTTTACTTCTTTTTTTTTCCTCCCATTCTTTCCTCACTGGAACAGCATAAACTTTTTTAATAGTTCATGTGGTTTTTTTACAAATGAAGAAGGAAAAACTCAGAGGTAGTCACTTTGAGCAGTATCACTGAAAGCCCAGTATCATCAAGAAAATAAAGACTTTGTTCTGAAGACTGTATGGGTTTGTGAATTGAGAGTTTGGGCTTAGAAACGTTTCATGTTAACTGCAATTGAGAATATTGAGTGTTAGGGATGGTGAATGTTTTCATGGACAGCCCAGGAGCACACCCTGATAGCTGATTAAGAACATCCCCCAACAGAAGCATTTTCAAGAGTGAGCTTTTCATGGAATACAAGCTTGATTTTTGGAATTGAAAAAAACCTCCCTGAACTGAGACCATAAGTTCTCAGTGTAAAATGAGTTGCTGTACCTAAGCTAGTTATGTCCTGTCAGCTGTTCTTTGGTTGCTCCCACTACCAAGGTACTGAAGTATGAGGAACTACAACAAAAAAGGAATTGCATTTACAGCTGTGTAAATGTGTACAGGAGTTTCCACCACAGAGCAGCTGATTGGTGAGAACTGGTGGTTGTGTGTGATTGGTTAGGTTTTCCCCTTTTTCAGTCTGGTTTTTCCTTTAAAAAAGAATTATGCAGGCTGGGCTATTTGTCCTTTATTTGTATACTTTTTAAAATTGAAATGAAAATTAATGTAGCTAGAGTTGGCAATGTGCTCTTTAGCTTAAAGCTTTGGGTTTCTAAACCGTGACATGTCACCTGTTTGGTCCAGTTTTACCTGACATTTAAATGGTTTCAGAAACTAAACCATTTCCCTCTCTCCCTTCTCCCGGGAAATCTGCATAACAAAACACATTTTGCTAACTTATTCCCATCGTAACACAAATATTGGTGTGATTCATTGATTCTGCTGCAAAAGAGCCATGCCCTGGATTATAGACTTGAGTACTGAGGTGGGACAAAGTGCCTGCAGCATGAAAGGTAGAAAAGAAAATGTTTTTATTTGTGATGATTTTGCTTTTAAAAGTAGTCTAAGCAGAATTTTTGCCTGACTTAGAGAAGAGCAGATGTCTTTTTTAGCACTATTCTATGTAGGAAATTTTACACACATATGTCCAGCACTAGAATTACTTAATTATTACTTAATTGTTATAAGACCATACAAATGTCACTGCATTTGGGGTTCACTCAGATGGCAGTGAAAGTAGTCAGGAGTTTGTGAATGGTTTTGTGGGTAAGTGCATTCCTACAAAGCCAGCATGCCTTGGGCAGGTGTTCCTAGGAGAGCTTTAGAGCCCCCTGCACCTCCCTAGGACCACATCACCAGGACACACACCAGTGTCCTGTACACCAAGGGCTGGCAATCCTGTCACTCAGGTGAACCTGGCCCGTGGCAGTGAGTGAGCATCCAGGGTTTCACGTGGAGTGTTCGTGTGTGTGCATGCACACACTGAGTTGGAGTAAGCCAAAGGACAGTTAAGTACAGTTCCCAGTGAAAATCAGCCCATATAATCTTCCCTTTCTTCCCAAATCTCCTTGGTAAATACTTGAGTAGTGCAGATAGCTCCTGACCAAGCACAGTATTTAATTAACCTTAAAACTTTGCCCTTAGCTGTTAAAGTATTCCAAACCTGCCAGTCTGCACTGGGCACTAATTAGGTCACTTGAACACTGCATCCCATTTTGTTGCAATGTTAGATTCATTTCATATTTATGGGGTTTTTCCTCCCTTTCAGTGATGCCAGCAGGACTGCCTTGTAAATGAGAAACCATTGTGTTTCTCAGGGGGAGCATCCTGTACAAATAAAAAAGCAGCAGAGTAAATCATTTTATAGCATATGGTGGATTCTAAGCCTCAAAGTACTCAGCTTTCCATAGCAGCAGAGGCACAAATGGAATCAAATGAATAAATTGCCATGTTTTCTTATTACAAATGTCTGAATTGAGAATTTCACCTGAGCAGATACCCTGTTTTGTAATTGCCTGACGTTTTCTCTTCCTTACTAGAAAGAAGGCAGAGACAAGGCTTTTAACACCCCATTTTTCATACATTACGTGCTAGCAAGCAGCTGAGTGTCTAAGAACAGGAGAGTGATTGTTCCATGTCAGGATCCTGAAGGTTGTATCGTTACATGGGAGGAGAGTAGGCTGGTGGTGTTCATTTATGGCACTGTCTCTGGGAGAAGGTGTCTGTGACACAAAAGGCTGCCATGGTGAGAGACTGGAGGAGGGCTGGCAGAACACATGGGGGTGAGTCCTTCTCTGCTACCTCTGCAATACCCATGACTTCACTGGGAGGTTGATCTAACACAGGGAATGCCACGGGTTGCTCTCAGTTTACAAATTGTAGCAACTCTGTGCCAGATCATCCCAGTTTCTATTTCTCTGCCATCCATTCTTTGCCTCAAAGAATTTTTTAATATCTCAACCAAGCCATTAGCACATGGAATACTGTCTGATACTTGTCAAGTTTCTCTTGCTATCTTCTGAAGATGAATGCAGGACAATTAGGCCAGGTATCAAATTCGGAGCAGCAGAGCAGAGACACACATGGAATTACACTTGATTATATTGGAAATGTCTTGGACTCTCTAGGCCTTATGCCCAGTCTGGTACTACTGACCTTTCTTGGTGTTTATAAGAGGATGCTCAACAAAACCAGAGTACTTTGTAGGAACTTGGTGAATAGCTCTGTCAGCAAGTGACATAAAACCCTGTCTGAGTCACTACCCTGGTCAGAAACCTGTGCAATTCCTATACTTTTGCCCCAACACTTTACTCCCTAACCAAACAAGTGAGAAAGAGGGAAACGCATAAAGACAGAAGGGGTCATGGATTTCTTGCTATTGTCTCAATGTGTGAGCATTCCCCTGATGTAGTTAGCACAGGAGTGCTGCCTGCTGATCCCAAAAGAGTGATAAGACAGATTCTGAAAACCTCCGTTCACAGGTTGTTAGGTCTGTGTTTGAGGGGATAAAATATTAATAAAAAAATGGAGATTTTCTACATCTGATTCTGAAGTGACTTTCCATGTGTTGTTAGTCCTGTAATTCCAGTACAGTGTGTGTTGATTTTACAGCCTCATATGTAGAAAGAGGAAACATGCTTTAGCAAACAGATCCTTCATTTGAGGAGCCTTTGTCTTAGGGAGCACACAGCCAGGCCCAGGAAACACAACTCAGTGATTCCCTGTGTGATTTCTAATCATTGAGATTAGTGCAAAAAGATAATAATAAGAGTAAGTATGCTGTGTGATAAGTGTGAAGTGAATGGAATACACAAGGAATGACAGCCAAACATTTACATTGGTGACCCTGTGGAAGGGGGAATAACACAAAATGTCATCTACAGAGTGAGTTTTCAAGTGTCCCCTCCACCCTGGGGCTTTTGAGTGCCCAGAACGAAACAAGTCCTTTAATAAAATTGGGCTTCTGCTAAATAAGATGATGCCAAGGAGAGGTGTTTTGTAAATGTGGCTCTGCCTACAGGTGGTTGCTGTCTCCATGCCCAGTGTGTTCTTGCACCTTGCTTTATGCTGTGTTGTACTTGCTGTGCAGTCAGCAGGACTCAAATGATTTGTGTTGTCTGTGAACTGTAGACCTGACCTGTCTGATGTGATTTTTTGGTTTTATGTAGTACCTCCTATGGAAGATTGTAAGGAACAAGAGCCTGTGATGGACAACAATATTTCTGTGGTGCCTTTTGAGAGACCTGCTGTTATAGAGAAGCTGACAAGCAACATGGGAAAGCGTAAAAGCTCCACCCCACAGAAGTTTGTGGGTAAGCTGGAAATACACCTTTTATTATTTTTAGCATGCAGATGTTGGCTACCTGTTATTTGTAATAGCCAAGAGAACAAGGGGAAAAGTAGCACTCTTGGAACTTGGTTGTGAGACAACAATGGAGATGGTTAAATGACAGCAAAAAATCCTGAAAGTCATTGAATTAACTTTACCAACCCAAAAAATTCAAAAGTGATATCCCTAGTATCATGAAAATGCTGTAGAAGACCTTGAGCTTTTTACTTAAGGCTGTTCTGGGTTTTTTTAAACTTTTCTTTGGCCCTTTTTGAGATTTAGACTTGTCATCTTCCCTCTCCTTGCTCCAACAAAAAAACCCAACAAGCTAAGACTGTCATATAATTATCTATCTCCATATGTGTTAAAAAAACAAACAAGTATCTCAAGACTTGTAACTTGTATTAAATTCTTGAGAGTTGGCAACAACGAGTCTGATAATACTGGCATGAGGAAGTAAATCACATCCCTTGTGTTGTAAGAAGTGCTTGCTCCAAGTACAGCACTCTGCACACAATTAACTTATTAATGCATGAATATGAAGCAGCATTGGATGGTAACTTTTGGTTACCAGATTTAGGATCATAGGCCCAGAATTCATATTTTGCTTTGTGTCTTGACATACTAAAATTGCTCAGCTTGTAACAGGAGACCGTATGGAGAATTTTACTTGGTTTGAGCTGTAACTTAAAGCTTCTTTTTACTGCCATTGAAGCAGTGCTAAATGTCTTAGGAGGGAAGCTGGAACAGAGAATTCATGGGGTAAGTGTATGCTGCCAGAGTCTAAAGTCATGTAATAGGCGTTTTCCTTGCTCACTCTGTGGAAGGACAGTCACACAGAACATCAGGGTGTCATATCCTCATTCTCCCTGCACTCAGGGCACTTACAGAGAGGATCAGAGGACTGTAAGCAATTAACACAGCCATTTAGAGAAGTTGCCCCTCAGCTAAATGCAGATTCAGATGGGTTTGTTCAGTCATCACTGAAGGTGGTTGTAACTAACCTACATGGTTTGGAATGGTAGGGGACTAGCAGCATGCAGCAGCTCACCTGGGGGGCTGACACACTGACCTGGCTGCTCTTGGTCAGCTGACCATTCCCAAATATCACTGCCCAGCTGAGGTTAAGTCAGGAATGATCCAACCCACATGAGGAATGCTGGGAGACATTAGTATTTTCTGTGTTGTTATTAGTACTTCTGAGAGAAAAGGTTAATTTTTAGACTGTTGTCTTTAACAGTGGCCTGAAATCAAGTGCTGTATAGCTGATAAGAATTGGAGGATTAACTGATTTAATTTACTGCTTTGACAACAGTTGAGGTTGCAGAAGGTAGAAATGGGAGCACCTCTCTACTGACAAGCCAAATACAGCTTTATGAGCTGGTAAATATGGCCCCACCATGGCAGGTTTCCCTACTGTTGTCTCAGTGAGCTCTTTAGGTTCCTGCAGGCTGGGATGACCAGGGACCTGAGTTAACCCTGCTGATACCTCAGCTGGTGCTTCTGGGCCTCAGAGACCTTCCAGCCTCAGAAGGAAGAAGGGCAGTTCACACCTCTCACTATTTTTCCCCCCAGGTTGCCCCCAGAACAGAGCTGTGTTTGCAGTGCCTCAGAGAGGTTATTTGTGCAGGGCCAGAGACTGGATCTGGAAGGGCTGGAGATCTTCCTGCCCTCCCTGAAATCCTGCCATGCCCAGGTCTGCTCCCATAAGCAGTACAGCTCATTCCTGAAAAGGATACCTCACCACTGAGACAAGCCATTGTCTGGGTGGTATACATTGAAACAGGTTTGGGAAGCTGTAGATGGTACAGGTCTGTAC
Source organism: Campylorhamphus procurvoides (assembly GCA_013396655.1). Classification (NCBI taxonomy): domain Eukaryota; kingdom Metazoa; phylum Chordata; class Aves; order Passeriformes; family Dendrocolaptidae; genus Campylorhamphus; species Campylorhamphus procurvoides. The sequence goes on from WBMV01000858.1 coordinate 1,210,339, forward strand.
CACCTTCTTTCAGACCAGAAAGGTGATTTTACTTGTCCACCTATGTGCCATTGACCATATGTTGTTGCTGTCTTCAGAGGTAAATTTACTGATGGGAAATCCTTGCCTGAGAGATGCTGTAGCACATTATTATTGTTCTCTTCAGCAAGTTATATTGCTTTGTTGTTAGATAAACGTGTTTTTTCTATAGATCATTTTGGTGTTCCATTTTTCTGGGACTATGAATTCAGGGTTTCGGTTTTTTATTCAGATCCAGCTCTAGGGGAAAAGAGTGTCCTCTTTTGTATTTACCATATCTGATTTTTAATTATGAGAAACAACACAGTGTTTTGATTGAATAACAGCATCTTCACTTTCCTGCCTCTTTTCTTTTTTTTCCCCCACGATGACCTCACTTTTCTTCCCTTTTTCTCCCCAATGAAATATTGTTCCACTCTATCAGGAAGAACTTGTAATGGTTCTCTTGCTTGCAGGAAATTTTCCTGTGCATACTGTAAGCGTGGCACTTGTCCAAAACAACTTAATGGTATTTATGAGAAGGTCATGTAAGCATAAGCTAAAATCTTTGCATGCTACATCTATCAATGCCTTACTGCTCTTTCTGATCAGCAGTCTCCAAGGGACCGTGGTTATGGACCACAGTCTCTCCTCTGGCTGAATTTTGAGGAGGGAAGGAAGTGGCGTACAGCAAGTAGAATGAATTTCTGCATGAGAGATTTGGTTGTATACCTGCCATTGAGGGACTAGTCTTACCAAAGCTGTTGAAGTAGTGGAGGCAGAAAGTGTAACTTACAAAGTGCAGGAGTGTGAGTACTTCTTTTTGCCTCTTATTCAGTGAGGGACAGGCAGACACCAGTTAAACTGAACACAGACATCTTCAGGCTGATCACGTGAAGCAGGTTCATGTATGTTCAGTCTGAATGTGGTCCTTGCTCTCACAGTGTCACTGAGGTTAAGAACTGGCAGGACGCAAAAGGAGACATTTATTCTGATAAGACCAGGGTTGTTAGAGGAAGAATTCCAAATACACAGGCATCTCAGAACAGATGAAGATCAACCAGCATCAAAATTGCAGTCAGCTACCAGTTAATGGGAGTCAGGGAGGAATTTACCCAGGGGTAAATTCTGTAATGGCTTTCTCCAAGATTTCTTGCAGCTTTTTCCCAAGTGTCCAACATTGCAGCTGCTTTAGATACTTGATGAGATGGACTGCAGGTATCACAGCACAGCTGTGTCTGTGTACTTTGATCTGGCTTCCAACACCTGCCTTGGGGTTTATTTGAATGTCCTATGATAACAAGAGACTGTTTCTTCTACTTTATTAATGTAGGGCAAGAATAAAAAGAATTTGAACATAGTTTTACATGAAAATTCAGAATAATTACTCTGATTAATTAGGTTTAAGTATAGATTTGGCTAAAGAGGAATGTAATTTGGAAACCATGTTGTAGTGGTTTCTTGGACTGTTGGTTCCGTCTGAGCTCGTGTTTTTTGGTTCCTTCCCCTGTTACCATTTATTTTACTTTTTTTTAATGCCACACTCCATTTCTAAGGCTCTGACATCTTTGGAACTGGACCATAATTAAAGGAATAAATAATTCAGATCACTGGCAATTTACAGCTTTCTCTGCTGTCTGTGCTGGAGTAAACTAAACATGGATGATAAAAGGAATCAAAATAAGGTCTGCATCATTTATGCAAGTAGTCGATAAAGGATAGGTAATATGTCTTGATCTGTAGAGCCTACAAAGAACTGACAGTGTGTTTGTTGGCTGGATCAGACCGTCACCAGATCCATTTCTGTATTCAAGCACTGGAATGGCCAGAGCAGGACAGGGACCAATGGACATTTCCATTTTCTTGCTTTCTTCCACTATGACAAAGACACCACGTGCCTCCTGGAGCTGTCCTCCAGTCCCACTTTGGCCCCCCTCCAGAAGGAGCTGCACTGTTTCCTGGGGTGCTGGAGCCATGGCCTGTTTCAGAGCTGTATATCCTCTCTGCAGCAGGACAGCTATCACAAACTGCCAGACCACAGGAGAAACATGAAGAGAGGAATCATCCATAGGTCACGTTATATTACCCAGACCATCATTGCAGCAGGGAAATGTCATGAGTACACAAACATGGGATGGTGTCCAGTTGGAAGCATGTAAACAGTATTGCTAAAGAGAGCAGGAATATTCATGTGCTTCTCTTTAGGCTTACATTTAATTACCTGGCTAATCAGGGCTATGTTCCCAAACAGAAGTGATGCATCATCTCTAAGGATAACATGGCTGTTCTGTATGCATTACTTTAGAATAAGTCACACTGAGTGGAATGAGTTATTACAGTCAAAAATAAAATGCTGAGTGATAGCTATGTTGAAATGTACTAATGCAGTTTGGAAAAGATTTGGGATTATACTTCTGTTTCTTATGGTGGTTTATACACATTGCGTTCCAAGCAATTTGGGCAAAAGGTGATAAAAGAGTCTTGAGTGATTTAATTCTTGGATAGCCAGACCAGTTGTAAGTAGTGACTCCTTGAATTTATAGGACTTATTCTATTGAAAAAAAGTCTGGTTTTATGTACCGAAGCAGTGAAGTAACAAAGAAAACCATCCAAAATTTATCCAACTTCATAAAATCAGCTTTAAAAGTTAACTGTCACCAAACTAGCCAGTATTTCTATGTGTGAACACACATGAACATGTATACCTTGTATCACATACATATAAGCTTTTTTGTTTGAAAAGAAGTTATTACACGAACCTTCCTTATACTGCCACTCCAAAGCCATCCCTGGAAAAGCTGTGCTGCTGAGCTGAGCCCTGATGTAAGTAGTGGTAAATTTGTTCCCTTCCAAGGAGAGCTGTGATATGTAACATGTCCTGTGACTGCCATGTGGTTCTGGTTTCACACATCTGTAATGCCATTGATGTATAAAGGTTACAAGGATGTGAGTTTGGATTCACACCGTGATGAATCAGCCGGCTTCAGCATCATTATGCATTTATTTATCCTGTGTCAATGAAAGGTGCTTTTGCCTTTTGCCAGATGAAACTAAGCCATTCATGTGGTTTCTCTATTTGTTTTCTTGCCTAAGATGTGTGTGTCTTTTTTACTCAATCCAAAAAGGATAGAATCTTTCTTTTTTGAGCAAGGAAAACTACAAAGATCAGCCTCCAGTGCTCCTGTAACTTGCTCCATTCTTGGCTGCATGGAGTCATTTTATATTTTTTTCCACTGGCTCAAGGATTTACATACTGTGGCTCTAAAGGTGCCACCATAACAGTCCCCTGTACCTGTTGTTTTGTCTCTCACTGTGCAGCTGTTGTAAGGCAGGTATGAGGCCGCTCGACTGGAGGGGATGTGTGGTCCTGCTCCCTTGAATTCTGGGGAGAGTATGTCTAATGGCATAAACTGTCAGACCTTTCTGACCTCACTATTTCAATCCCATTACCTACCAGTTAACTTGTATTTCCTAACTGGCAGCACGGGCACAGTCAGGCACAGTGGAAGGTTTGGAATTGCTCTGGAAGTCACAGTAGCTGCAGGCATGACCTGGAATTAAAAAGTGCTGTTGGTGAGGTTGCTGTATTGCCCATCTCAGGGACAGGAGCTTTGTAGGAAGTCAGTAAAGAAGTAGAAGGTTAAGTTTAGACTCTGAAATAACTTCACCCCGAGTCAGGGTTTTTCTGTCTCTCCCCACACTTTTTAAGTGAAACGCTGGAGTGATTACATTAATTTTGCTCACATATTTCTCTTATCTCTTAGGTGAAAAGTTCATGAGATTTGGCTATCCAGACATCCCCTTTGATATGAACTTAACTTATGAGAAGGAGGCTGAGCTGATGCAGTCTCACATGATGGACCAAGCCATCAACAATGCAATCACCTACCTTGGAGCTGAGGCACTTCACCCCCTGATGCAGCACACACCAAGCACAATTGCGGAGGTGGCCCCGGTCATCAGCTCAGCTTACGCTCAGGTCTATCATCCCAACCGGATAGAAAGGCCCATCAGCAGGGAAACAGCCGACAGTCACGACAACAACATGGATGGCCCGATCTCCCTCATCAGACCAAAGAGTCGAACCCAGGATCGAGAGGGCTCCCCCAGCAATAGCTGCCTGGATTCTACTGACTCAGAGAGCAGCCACGACGACCGCCAGTCCTACCAAGGAAACTCTGCCTTAAATCCCAAGAGAAAGCCAAGCCCGGCTTATATGAAGGAGGACACCAAGGCTTTGGATGTCACAAAAGCTTCTAAGGGCTCTTTAAAGGATATCTACAAGGTGATCAACGGAGAAGGGGAGCAGATTAGGGCTTTCAAGTGCGAGCACTGTCGCGTCCTTTTCCTGGACCATGTCATGTACACCATCCACATGGGCTGCCACGGCTACCGGGACCCGCTCGAGTGCAACATCTGTGGCTACCGGAGCCAGGACCGCTATGAGTTCTCGTCACACATAGTCCGAGGGGAGCACACATTCCGCTAGGCCTTCTCATCCAAAGGGGACTGGTATGAAGTAGAAGAACTGCACATGAAGAAATACTGCACTTACAATCCCACTTTTCCTCAGACACTGAAACGCCTATTTTGTTGTTGTTGCTGTTGTTGTTGTTGCTGTTGTTTATAATTATTATTATTAACCTTATTTTTTGTGGACCCAACCTCATTTGCTCTGCCCAGCTTAAGAATGGAAAGAAGGAAGGGAAGGGATAAAAGAGGGGTTTGTTGTTGCCGTCACTTTCTGGGGAGTGACCCACCTCACTTTCTATGGCAATTGGAAGGCAGTCCGTGTCTGTCTTAGTCAGTCGTACACCGTGTCCTGTTTTGGGATATCACTCAACCCTTCTAGGTGCTTTCAAGTCCCAACAAAATGCCACTCACTTACAATTTCAGAGGAATAGGTAGAAACGTTTCAGAGGAGAGCCTTTTCTATCGTGTAGATACAATGCAGGGTTTCAGTGGCTGGAGGAGAGGGGGGAAGTTTATTCTGCAGAATGAACAATTATTTTTAAAGCAAAACTGTTAGGGAGGTAGGAGCATGAATCAAAGTTACTTTCAAGAGAGAGCTGTTTTCTGGGTTCAGTGTGTATTGCCCCTCTAGAATGTAAATAAATTAAAAAGAAAAAAAAAAGGAAACGTATGTCTTAACACTGTACCACATTACAGCAGATTAGTTTCATAAGTCTGAGGGCCCTCTGTGATGTCTGAGGCTTTGTGTTTTTATTTTCCTTAACTTATGAAGCACCTTTTTTAGAATTGTTGATATTCTGTTACTCCATGCCTATGTGTTGTCTCACTGGCTTCTAAGAGACCCTTGGGAGCCTTACTTCTTTAGCTGCACCCTTTGTTTTAAGAGAGAGCATTTAGGAATAACATTTAAACTTGCTTCTAGGACAGCAAATGGCCTAGGAGTGGGTAAGAGTCTGTAGTTTACTCAAGAGGTTCTGCTGCTCTTCTGAAATAATTTTGGTTTAAAATTATGGATTTTAAAATGACAAAAATACTAGTAAAAACGTGTTCTTTAAATATAGGTACATAGAGATATATAATTATGTAAACACTTTCTCATTTTATTATCACAGTGTTAACCTCTTGGAAACAGCCTAAACTAAGACTTGCAGCTGGGGAAGCGATAGGAGCCAGATCCTTGGCCAGCATTAATCCTCTTGGCTCCACTGAGTTCAATGGAACTGCCCCAACTCCTTCAGCTACATCAGGATCTGAGCCTTGACCCTTTTTTCTCCTTTTGACGTCTTACTTGCTATTTTGCTGAAGCAGTGGTTTCCTTTCGTTTCTAAGTCATGAATTCTGCTTTAATGTAGGGGTGGAGGTGCTGGCAGGTTTGGCTGGATAGCCTTTGCTCCAAGAGAGCACAGAAGCCCTGCACTCCAACAGGAGGCATCTGACCTTCCCTGCTTGTTCAGGAGGTCGTAAGTGGAGACGCAGGTGCTGTGCGTTGATTTGGATTTGCAAATTTCATTTTTATTCCTAATTTATTGGTTTCATTGTAAGGCAAAACAAATGGAGAAACACACTCTAGAGCATGTTCTTGACCTGCAGACTGGGCAAGGAAAAAAAGTCCACCAATCTCTTTTGTTTCCTTTCTTTCTCTCCCAGTAAAGAACAAAGCCAGCCAACTACCCAGCAAGTTGCATCAGTAAAAGCTGGGCTTAAACCTACAGGACAGATTGCCATTGAAACCCAACTGTTTTTACCAATCACAATTGAAATGTTGTTGTTTGGCAACAAGAGCACAGCTTGAGAATGGAAAGATGTGCCTGGGTTTAACCCCCTCCACACACACGGTCTCCATGCGCTTGGGGAGACCTTTTCCAAAGTATAAAGTTACTAAAGTATAAAAGAGAGAGCAAGATCAGGCCATAATGAATTCCCATCTGCTCCCTTCAATCTGTGCACTCCATACATATGCCAGTTTGCTGTTCGTTTTGAGGGTACTGGGTTTTTTTCTTCTTCTCTTCCTAGACCTGGAGCATTTGAAAGTAGGAGCTGAGTGGTATTGATTGAAATCTTTTTATGGTGACATTCTTGGCAGCTGGAACCTGTGTTTAGAAAGGATACAGTAGATCATGGCCAGATTACCTGATGACTGCTTCCCAGCACTGCAATGCTATTAAGTATGAGCTGGTAAAGTCTTGCAGTAGCCTATTAATTATAATAGAATATGGAGAGAAATGTCATCTTGTGTAATGTGAGAGCTATCAAGTCTGGGAATATACAAGCTTTGGAGAGACAGATTTAAAGATCTATTCGCAACATTGTTCTTAGTATTGTTGGGTTCCTCCCCCCTCCTTCTTCATCCTAATGTAGAGGAAACTCAGGCAAATGAACCAGTGCCATCCTCCAGACCATTCTCGTGTTCTTGTGCCTGGTGCAGTCAATAGAGTTTGTGCAGGAGAAAAGCAGGGAGAGGCTGAGGGGCATCACTTTTATTCCATATGGCTGATTCTCTGCAGCTAGGAAGGCTGGCTTAGGAGGTGACTGGCCATGTTTTGTGTCAGGATGTGCCTGGAAATTCAGAAAAGAAAGAAAAAAGTGGTTGTGATTTGCTGAGACAGGAAAGGTCTTTTAAGAACAAGGTGTAAAGAGGAAAGTTCTGAAGATTGCTGGGCTTGTCTGGGCCTCCAGAAAGCCACATGGCCAAGCCAGAAGAAAGGGTTACCAGCAATTCCTTTTTTTCTCTGGGGGCAACACTCCATTTTCCCCTCTGTGGTCAGTGAAAGAACATGGGCAATGGTTTCTTGGAATAGTTAGCACTAGGGAAAAAGTGTTAAAAATTTCTGCCTTTCTTTGCTAAAGCACCAGCATACGGGAAAGGCAGAGAATCTCTTGTGTATCCACAAAGAAGTTGGCTGTAATTGTATCTGCAGTTCGTTAGGATGAGCTTTGGTTCACTGATGACTCATTGATACCCCCTGTAGGGGATATTCTGTAGATGTTTAAAAGATCAGGTAGGCTCACTGATTTTGGACCTGGCTTCAGCTAAGCCCAGCTTCTTGTTCTAAGCATAGCAAGTGAGGTCTGTATGTCATGCTGTCATCATCCTGGAGCTAGGGAAAGGAGACAGATTAAATTCTAGTTCAAATTTTGAACAAAATTTTGGATTAACATGTATGTAAGAATTTAATTCCTACTGGAAATTATTGGAGAGTTTTATGTAACACAGTTTGCCCCTTCACAAAAGTGTGCAAAATGGGGTCGCAGAGATTTCTTGGGGTTTTTTCTTGCTTGCTCACTGCAGATTTCTAAGAAAAGCTCTTGAGTTTTGGTGAGTTCATTAGTCATTCACAGTGTACTAGGAATTTCAGTAGCTAATCCTTGGCCTGCACATCCATTTGTTCTGAGTATTTGGTGTTGAAAATTGAACCTGGCTGATTTTTATTGGTCTCTTTTGAAATTCTTGGAATCAGTTTTCCAGTTAAAAACATGCATTTGCAAATCTAGAATTGGCTTCCTGTGAGCGTTCCTCATTTTCATTAAAAATAAAATTAAAAAAAGCCATTTCTGTGCACATCCCTGCCAGTAAACCCTTTTGCTTCTTTTCCATCAAAAATGGCAAGGTTCTGCCTCAGTGCAGAGGATTACAAACCTATTAATTGAAATAGAAGTGTGACTGCTTGCTCTGTTCTTGGTGTGATCCATATCCGTGGAGCAAAGGGCATTATCTATATATCTGCTGTTATGGCCAATGAATTTTACAGCCACCTCTCTTTGCAATCAGTTAGGAGTGCACATCAAAATATATAGCATTTTTCAGTAAAGCCAACTCTTTACTCAGTAATTTATGAGATTAAAATAATTCTAATCTCCTTAAAAAGTGCTTTCATCCATACTGTGATGTGAAAGGTGTCCAGGCATCAACCTGTGTTGGTCTGTATTAGGGAGAAAGAATCTAAATTGGCTAATTGGCCTGATTTTTAATGGCCTGAGTTTCTACAATGCGAGGACCCAGCTCATAAAATAGCCAAGTGGACCTAAAGTATTTACTACAAGATGAAGAAATTCTCAATTGTAAGAGTTTCTAAATTTCTTTCTGTTTACAAGGGCATTCCTAAATTTGTGTTGTCAGGCAGAAGGTCAGCAATTAAAGCAAACCCTTCAAAACTGGCCTTTAATGGGACGTTATTGCTGTCGTCCAGGTCCTGAGAGAACTTGTTCAGATTTGAAAGAAGCCACACAACAGACACTCCTTCTTCCAGAAAAAAACTTTGTAGATAACTGAGGCAAAGGTGCTTATTTCAGCCAAGGACAGGAGCTACACTAATGCAGTTCCTTTGCTGGATAAATTCCTTTCTTCAACTCTTGCTGTGATTTTAGTGTAATGAGGAGTGAGAAGGGAGGCTGCACTGATACCAGAGTCACCTGAAGTTAGTATGAGGTTTTAGGCAAAGTGTGATGAAATTGGCTTCGCTGCTAGAAATTTGCATTTTAGCTTGGCTTACTAGCTTTTAAAAACAGAAATGGATGGTAGGAATGGTCTGTGGTCTGGGGCAGCTGGAGAGCTTGAGAAAGTATATTTATATATATATATGGTTATCGTATAGGTAGATACGTGCTTTATTGTATATGTGCCTTTTCCAAATGCATTTTGGGAGATCGTGATCTTGTTCATGATATCCTCCCACACCCTTTGAGAATGCGTGGCAAGAACCAACCCAAAGGAAATGTCCCTTCTGCTCTGCACCCTCCTTGGCAGCTTGACCTGGAGACAGCAGCAGGTACTTTGCTGGGAGGTTTCCTGGAGTCAGCTGGCTTGTAGAAGAGGAAAGGGCTGAAAACTACCCTAGCAAACTGCATTCCAGCTACCCAGCCAGAGCTGGGAGCTGGTCCCAACCAGCACAGCATCCCCAGTGTGATGCCAACACTTACCACGGGAGCCCCCAGCTGCACCATGTGCTATGGAGCACCAGGGAACCTCTCCTGTGTTCTCCCCCCCTCAAAGCTTTAAATAAAACATGCTTTGAAATGGACTTTGCTCTGCTTTAAAGTTCCCACTTTGGGACAGGAGCAGATTTAAAAGCACCTTCTGCTTGCTTCAACCTGGAAAAAGAAACGTGGCACGTCCTTTGGAAGTGGTTTGCTTTGCCTGTCAGGCTGCTGCCACCCCAGTAATTGGCAGAGATGAGAGAAGCCCATCAGTAGGAGATGTTAAGGGGGTTCATGAGCTGGATTCATTCATCACTGTGGCGAAGAGCACGGTGTTTCGGTACTTTCCTGGCGGGTTGGTGACCTAGTTTCAGGTCTCATTATTCACCCTGCATAGGTGCAGTGTCTGAGCCTGCCATGGGGAAGGTGGCTGGGCCAGCAGGATTTTGGTCAGGGCCTGAGGCCGGCAGCAGCCCAGTGCCAGTCCCTGGGCACAATTCTGCTGGGGTCAGGGCACACAGCAGTCACAGGGGGGCATGGGGGGAGGAATTAGGTAGGAAAGCGGCAGAATTCACTTCATAATAAATAGATTCCCTTTTATCCCGTTGATGTGTTCTGAGGTATAAGCAAAGGAGAACGTCACTGGTTTCCAATTTGACCTCCTACAACCATGTCTGATGGGACAGTTTGTGCTCTTCTCCACCAAGGGTCTGAATTGACCAGAGGATAGTCAGGAGGAGGGGTATGCTAAGGCTTTGCCATGCTGTGTGCTTAACAGGCCAGGAAAACAATAGAAATGGTCTCTGTTTCATTCACATTAACTTCCCAGCTGATCATGTAGACAAGCATTCCCAGTTCCTGTTTATTTCCAGCCTTCTAAAAGGTGGTTATTGTTATGCTCACTTGGATCCTCAGCTGTGAAGATAACTGCCCATGCTCTCCCCTTCTGTAGAAACTTCTCCTTTTCATCTTGGGACCTAATTAATTAGTGGGCAGAAATGACCATTGCGACAAAGACCTACACAACTGTATTAAAAACTAATACTATTTACAGTTGAAAAAAAAAAGAAAAAGAAAAAAACAAAAAAGAAAAAAGAAAAAACAAACAATTGGAAGGGATGTGATGTATTTACTGGCAGTACAGGAAATATTTCAACAGAGTGAATGACAATGAAGTTCATGGGATCATGTCTTCAGAGGGGCTTGTATCGTGTTGACCCTGTGGGGAGAAAGGGAGCAGCCTGACCCAAAGCTGGGGCTGATGCTTCCTTCCTGCAGCAGGTGGTGATTTAAGCAACTGCACTGCAGCCTAGGAAAACCTTTGAGCATGACCAGCCTCCTGCCATCCCTTCGGTCAGATCTGGCAGTGCCCAGGAGCTTTGCAGCTAACCGTGTGTCCAACCATTGCCATCACCTGTGAGATCAGGGCAGTGGGTGCAGCAGAGCAGCTCTGGGCAGGTCTCAGTTGTCAGCACTGAAGGCCCATTCCCCATTCCCCTACCTTTGTGTAGCAGCCTTAATCCCTGGCACTCCATAGGACGTGGGTACCGGGAGCCTCTGGTCTGTCCTACCAATGGTGGATAAAATTCAGATGCTGCCTCAAGGCATGGTGGGGAGCACAGCTCCATCCTGGGCACAGCAGGGCCACTTTGCAGTGAATTGGGCCATTTCATTTTACCTCAAGTGACATCGAGTAAGAAAAGCTTCTTGCAGGGNAGATAGTTGATTTGAGAAAAAAAATTAAGGTACGTCCTCTTTGTAACACTTTAAAGATCTAGGGTACCTTCAAGATGACTCCACAGTGATGTAATTATAATACTGTATATTTGCCTTCCTCTTTAGTTGGTTTTATGTTTTGTTTGGGTTTTTTTCCTAAAATGTATATCTTTTTATGAGAAACTGGAAACTTTTAATGCAAATGTTTAGAAAAATTTAAAATTGTAAAGTAAAAAAAAAAAAAAGGTCATATAATTTTTTTTTTCCTGTTGGAAGAAAATGCTTTAAAAAAAGTTTTACTACTGTTGTATTCCAGGGTGGGGGTTACCAACCCCAAATTTGCTTCTTATGCTTCATTCATGGATCCTGCTTTCTAAACCTGCTTATTGCAGACATGGATGATTTGCTTATATGAGTTTTAAAGACAAAACAACACCAACAAAACCACCTTTTTGGGTAATTTTTCTGTTCAAGTGCAATATTTTCCCTGACGTTTTATTAACGTGCAGNTCAAGTGACATCGAGTAAGAAAAGCTTCTTGCAGGGGTAGAGGTCACTGAATCCCTCCTATGCACTTACTGGGATTTGACATTGCTTACTGGAAATGGATGTTCGTTCCTGAACACGCTGTAACAAGGGAAGGACTTTTTTGGTTATTTTTGTAGTCGTTCGGATTCTGAAACTGTGATCAATTATTTGACGAATTGTCAAGTGTCCTCAGAGCTTGAACATGTTCACTTCCTCCATGTAGCAGTCTCCTCTGGCTTTCCATGCTTTTCTCTTCCCCCCTTTTCCTTCTTGGAGCTTTAAGTCTGGGCCTGCTCGTATCTCCTGTAGCTTTGGGCTGTCTAGGGGTTTGGGGGGTTGTTG
>WBMV01000858.1:1222496-1292350 GCA_013396655.1 Campylorhamphus procurvoides
TCATTGGCTGTACAGTCTGTTTACATATTTTTGTACTCAAGTGTAGTTTTTTATTAAAAACAGGAAAAAGAAAAAAAAGATAGTTGATTTGAGAAAAAAAATTAAGGTACGTCCTCTTTGTAACACTTTAAAGATCTAGGGTACCTTCAAGATGACTCCACAGTGATGTAATTATAATACTGTATATTTGCCTTCCTCTTTAGTTGGTTTTATGTTTTGTTTGGGTTTTTTTCCTAAAATGTATATCTTTTTATGAGAAACTGGAAACTTTTAATGCAAATGTTTAGAAAAATTTAAAATTGTAAAGTAAAAAAAAAAAAAAGGTCATATAATTTTTTTTTTCCTGTTGGAAGAAAATGCTTTAAAAAAAGTTTTACTACTGTTGTATTCCAGGGTGGGGGTTACCAACCCCAAATTTGCTTCTTATGCTTCATTCATGGATCCTGCTTTCTAAACCTGCTTATTGCAGACATGGATGATTTGCTTATATGAGTTTTAAAGACAAAACAACACCAACAAAACCACCTTTTTGGGTAATTTTTCTGTTCAAGTGCAATATTTTCCCTGACGTTTTATTAACGTGCAGTGGTTTCTGTGTTCCTTCCTCAGTCCACACAAATCAGTGAAACAAAATGCACTCAAAGATATGGTTTGAGTAAATTAAGGTTGTGACTGACAAAAGGTGAGAACCTGTAAATTAAGGCTAAAGCCCATAATTTCCCTCCTGCTTTTATTTGGCATTGAAGCACATCCACATCCATAATTAAGGACATACCTGTTCTTGCCTCTTCCTTCCTCTTCTTTTCTAATTGCAGCTTTCTTTTTAAGAAAAGCACTTAATATTGATGTTTGTTAAAAATAACAAAAAATGAAAAGATCTTTTAGTCTGATCCAAAACCCACTCAGTGGAGGCTCCTGTTGACTTTGGTGATGGATTTTGGATTAGGCCTAATCTCTTAGTTAGGGCAAAATTGCCATTTACCCTAATGGGAGAGATTTACCTTCATAAGAATTACAGGACTCGTGTCCTTTATCTACCTGAGAGACCAGAAAAAGCTTCTCTAGAGTTGTCCTTGTCTTATATAAGTTTAGATGGGGCTTGTTTTACATATCATACATATTTATATATAGTGTATTTTTAATGCCTTTTTTCCCCCAGTAGACTGAAGCCGCTGTTCTGTAAATATGTATTTAGGTACGTAATAAAAAAAAAAAGAATAAAATCCCATTGAGATTTCTTTGAAAGGCAGTTACTGCGCATGCACAGTAGCCACTTTTGTCTTTTAAATTTGTATTTAAGAGATTTCATTTTAATCATAACAAAGATGAGGAGACTGTATCCCCTTCTAATTGATTGCCAAAATTATTTTCCAGACCCTTGTGTCTGAGGTCAAGAGGAAAGATGCATTGGGTGGGTGACAGCCGTGGTGCCCGTGGGGTCATTCTGGAATTCCACATTCTGGAAACCTCCTGGGGGTGTTCCAGGCCCAGGGGGGCAGTGGGATCAGAGCAGGGCAGTACTGTTTGGGGAGTGCAGGGTCAGGCTGTGGGGCTGTTCCCTTTGTCACAGCATCTTCCCTGGCTCCCACATTGCCCATTTTAGTGCTGTTTTCCTGAAGAAAGCCGGGTGAGTAATCTGGCAAGTGACCCCTTTTCTCCCAGGTTACAGTTTTTCAGTTCTGTGATAGATATTCTGAGCTCAAAGTGAGGAGTCTTTTAAATTAAAAAAAAATTTAATTAAGAAAATGAAATCAGAGTTTATTCCAAAAGCCAGTGAGACACTGGGAATTGTCCCATTTCTTGGCGTGCTCCTTGGAATGTGCTCATACAAAAGGAGTTCAGAGATCCCTATGACAGTGGTGCATGTGAGCAACCCTAATGTAAACCTGTATCCCCCTGCTAAAAATGTTTTCCTGTTATAGACCGAACTATGGGACTTGTTATTTTTATTTTCTTCTTAGTATCCATGCGTACATATGGTTGCACATCTGTATGTGTGCACTCTGTACCTGTGTGAGTGTTGTACAGCCATGTGAGAGTGGGAGTCCGTGTGTGTGTATAAATAAAAGAAGCTGCAGAAACTTTGTAATACTTTGTGAAAAGGATTATATTATAAAGGTTTGTACTGTCTTGAGTGCACAGCTACTGGAATAAATGTAGGGAATCTCAGGAACAAGCATATAATTTGTCCAAGAATTATTTCTTCTCAGAAGTGTAAGTGCAGTTTTTAATTCTGTATATTATTTAATATTTTACCAATAAAAATAAACTTCTGACATGAAAGGGGTTTCCATTCAAGCTTCCTGGAGCCATTGGTGTATGCAACACTTTTCTTTCTTGCAGCAGGAAAACACATGTGGTGATTTGGCACCTCCCAGGAATCACATTTGTACCTGATAACAAATCCTGTTAATTAACTAGAGTGAGTTGGGGTTCTGAGTATGGGTTATGAGACTGGCGATTTGGGCACAGGTCCACTTTTAATATTCCTTGAAGCTAAACACATTCTTTTCATCAGCTTCAGCATCAGCTAGAGAAGTACCCCGAAGGTCCTGCTATGTAAAACAGTGGCATCAGTCACCTGCCACTCACTTTGTCATGTTTTTGACATGAGTTAGTGGCCCAAGGTCCAACTTTTTCTGGAAAGCACTTGGACTGCATCCACAATTCCTTTGAACCCTTCCCTCAGCATGGGTTTTTGGCTGAGTTCCCTCTGTTGTATCCAGAGGTGATCTTCCCAGGAGGGATTTACTGGGCATTTCACATTGCCTAACTTGCGTTGCTTTCATAACGCCGCTATCAATCTGGTAGCATTCATGGTGCAAACTCTTCAGAACAGAAAGGAGATCTCATGAAGCTTTGTAAATTGTTGTTTAAGAATCTCTTGTAAATTCTTGGTTAAAGATTAACCAGCCTCTCCCCATAATAAAAATGTTCATCATTCACATGAGAATGGAAACTCCTTAAGATATCATCTGAATAAAAGTTAATCTTCCTTTAAGTTGTGTTTTATGTATGTTGTCTCCAAGGAATGCTTCTGTTCAAGGAGCAGAATTTCCCCAGATTTCTTTCACTCAGGATTGTCCGTTTACTGGTTTTGCTTCAAAAAGACTCAAGATCAGCTAATGGGACCGTCCAAATCTTTAGTGCATGGAGCAGAAATCACGCTGTGCCATTGTAGGACAGAAATGAGTGGCTTGACGGTCCTGTCCCAAGACTTTCTGGAGATGGTGATGCTCTTTCAATTGACTTCAGATAAGGTCTGAGAAGGTGAGGGGAGAGCTCATAGGCAGAAACTGAATGACCTGATAATCCTTAAGACTGCTGAGTCATTTGCAGGGGTGAGACTCTGTGCATGGCCTCATGTTATTAAGGAAGCGAGTCTTGAAAATCTCCTGGCCCTGATTCAGGGCCAGCATGTTGTGGTTGTGTCTGGGTAAGAGTCACACCGTGGGGTGCCATTGCCTTTTGCTCTAAATCACCCTGTCAGCAGCTGCAAGCAAAGGGCAGGTTGACCTCACCCACTCGACTCTTATCTAGGCAACAGGGAATCGTGTCTGATCCTCCTCTGCATCACTTTTGCTGGGAAAATCTTACTGTATGGAAAATAGCCTTTTCCTGCTTTATAGCAACAGATGCTTAAAAATTACTCCAGTGACCAGTGTCTGCATAACACTGTCATCACCAAGTCTTACTTTAGTCTATGGGAGGCAAATATTCAGAATATTTGATCTTTTTTTATTACTGGATTAAATTATGTAATTACAGTGGGTCTTTCAACTGCAGCATCACCCTTCACAGGGACTGACTGGATCATCTGATAACCAGGTAAGCGTAGTATTTCTGACCTGCCACTCCAGCACCTTGGCTTTGAGCTGAAATTCCCCTTGTCACAGGCAAGCAGGGACAGCACAGGTGAATTCTGAGCAGTGCATTCTGACAAGGGCCTTCTGCTGCTTTACCAACACCGATACAATTTTCCCAGCCTATAAGGGTTAAGTGCAGGTTCCTGGCTTTGGTTTCTATAGCACTGGTATTTCTGGGTTTATGCAGTACTCGAGAACTTACTGAAGTTTCATCTGAGGGTGAGTTTGTGTTTTTGAAACACGGTGAACCAAAGTACATTGTTCCTCATCTCTGTGCTCGAGTGTCAAATCCCAGCCCCACCATGAACCATTTCCCACCACGACAGTGCAGAATATGCAACAGAGCCCATGTTAATGGGAGACAACGGCAGGGCCTCAAAATCCCATTATGAAACATGCAATAATTGAGGGACTAAAAAGAAATTTTGCTTGGATTGCAGTTTGGACATGCTTGGGTTGTTTTTTCTTTCTTTTTAGTCAATCCTAATGTAGTTAGTCCTCAATAAACCCAGCTTTACCCTTCTGCCCTTCAGTGCTTATTTTTGTCTCTTTTTGGTGCATCGTATAAACATGTCATAATTTCCAGCATGCAATTATAAGTGTTTCTTGTTTGGGTTTTTTTCACAGCAGAGTACCTCAGGAGCCACAATGACTTCTGGATTCAATGAAATATGAGTTGAAAGGATTACTGTGTAAGTACAGAGTCGCTTCAAATTTAAGACTAAGAATGAAAGCTCTTTTCAAAGCAATATATTTGTGAAATAGCCTTTGTGTTTCCTGTTAATTCCTGGTACAGAGATTAGGGATGGAGACCCCGAATACGACATTTGCTGGGGATTTCTGTCAGTGGAGAAACTGAGCCCTTCTAATGAGACTATATAAATGCTCAATATTATCTCATTATTTTTCATTAATCCGTGCACACCAGCCCGCCTCCACATGCTGTAATTCCATGTTACCACCCATGTTCACATTAAAATAGGAACAGATTATTCAAGACTCCCACACAAATCAAGAACCTCTATCCCTTCTGATCCATCACTGGCCATCCCTGGACAGAGGCAGCTCTCCTCTAGACAAGAAGACATCTTTAAACCTGACAACCCAGCCCTTCAGAGCTGAATGCCTATTTTTATTCCTGGCAAATGCTCCTGTGGCATCCAACACCCGAGCCTGGATGAAACTACCCTGTCAAAACTGATTTTTAACAGAAAATTGCTTTTCAATGAACCCATTCTCTATGGAAAGTGTCTGCTTTTCATAGATTTGGGAGGATTTGGGGATTTTTTTCCTCAATAAAAAAGCCTGAAACTCTAAACCCTTGGAAGGTTTCTGGGTTATTTTGTTTGCTTTCAAGAGGAAATACTTCCCTGCCCTCAACTCCTGTTTTCATATCAGCTCAAATAATGTCAAGACACTCTTTGCTGCTCTTTCCCATTATTTTTGTTACTTTTCCTGTTTCAGGCAGCCTGTGTGTAGTTGATAGGGTGTGGTGAGGAATGCAAATTATTATTTTCATGTAGGTGTGGTAGCTATTCAGTTGTAAATCCTGTTTTCAATCTTTCTGACTATTTTATTTGTGATCTGTAATATTGATCTGTCTTCAGAGCAGAGAAGGCTGCAACCTATCAGGAACAGGGACATTTATTCCTTGCTAAAATAAAGCATTCAAAGCCCTCCCAGGAATCTCCAAGATGGGAAAAAAAGAGATCTTCCTTGAAGCCTTTCTTTTCCCCCCCCACCTCTTTGAAATGAGTTGAGGAATTTGTTTCTGTGGTTGATTTGTTTTTATCAGTTAATTGCAAAATCTGACCGGCCTCCCTTTCCAAACCCATCTCCCATGATAGCCTGCCACTGGCTGTCTCCTGAGAGCTGACTTTAAAAACGCAAGGTTAAAGCCTTGCCTGGGACTGTGATTCGGGCTGGTGGAGGAACAGGACTCGGCTCCAACAGGCAGCTCTGCAGTTGCTCTTGGACTCGAGTGAAGTTGCCAAGCTGTTCTCAGCTCCACACGAGCCGTAGCAGACGTGCCTGAAACACAGCTGTATTTTCCCCCAAGCTGTGAAGAGGCCTTTTGGCAGCCTCCTGGCAGATGCTTCTGCTCTGCAAACCCGTTTCTGAACAGGTGCTACCTCGGGAAGGATGAGCTGCTGTCCAAGGCACAAGGGGCACATCACCCATGGGACCAGATCCTTCTCATGACAAACCTGTGTGGCCTGGTGGGAGCTCAGCTGATTGACCTGTGTCTCTGGGAGATGTGAGTGCTGCTCTGAGCCCTCTGGGCTGTCATGGGTGCTCCTGGGGGCACGGGCTCACCTGTGCCTGTCCTCTCTCAGACATGTGGTCTGGTGATAGCTGTTATTACCATGACCATCTGCCAAAGTTAGTGCAACTTAACTGCAGAATTTTTTTTTAATTTTTACCTTTTATGGTTAGCCTTAGGCCTGCAGCATCCTTGTGCCTGAGACTGTGACTAGTAACAGTTTGTTGGTCTCCACAAAAGCTAAAGCTGAGGTGTCACGTGCTGCATCCTCCAAACTGATGGCCACACTCTGGCCAGGGTACTAAGAAGAGCATGGAATACCCTTGGATACCTCTGTATATTGTCATCTATCAAAGAGATGTTCCAAAGGCTGACCTGAAAACAACTCACCTCCTAGTGGCTTGAAATCTTCTCCTTTTCCTGAAGTGGCAGAAATGTGTAGTGTTCAGGTTGCATTTCCTGAGCAGTGACTGCGTGGTTGGGATGCCTGCAGTACCTGCTGAGTGCTGTGTGCCTGTGAGGAGCCATTTAAAGGGCTTTTTCCTGGGAGTTCTTTTTAAAAATTTATTTGCTCAGTCAAATGTTCTTTTCATTTGCCTTCAACTTCCCCCCACCCTTTCTTCCAGTAAAAAATCAAGTTGTCACTAGATATTAGAACACAGCAAGATTTAAGTCAATCCAGGTTGAAATTGATTCTTTGCATTATGTTAGTTCCTAGAAGACCTTCAGAGCTGGGTGGTGTTTTAGCACTGAGCCAAAATAAGTCCTAGGTAAGGCTAACCCGGTTAGCATCTAATTATAAAAAGAAACCAAGTTTCTTCTCATTTTTAGAAGTCCAGAGATGTAATCCTCCTCGCCTTTATTTGTCCAAGCCTGGATACCAGACTTGGAGACAGAATTCCAGTAACTGTTGCTCTGAC
Source organism: Campylorhamphus procurvoides (assembly GCA_013396655.1). Classification (NCBI taxonomy): domain Eukaryota; kingdom Metazoa; phylum Chordata; class Aves; order Passeriformes; family Dendrocolaptidae; genus Campylorhamphus; species Campylorhamphus procurvoides. The sequence continues at coordinate 1,229,546 of WBMV01000858.1, forward strand.
ATCTTGCTGCTTCTTGAGGCTATTGAGTCTGTACTTACATTTGAGTATATAGAGAGATATATTATAAATACATATATATATGCAGTGTCCCTGTGAGTGGCTGCTCAGTGTCTGTGGGGCAGTGAACTGTCCTTGCACTCATGCGCTGCCTGTTTCCCCTGTGCCAGCTCTGAGCCTTGGCTGAATCACCACCTTGGATGCCTGACCTGGAGAGGGGATGTGCTGAAACACGTGTTGGCCAAATGAGCCCAGCAGATCTGGATGACCTGGGATAACTGACATCCTGATCTTTATCACCCTCCCCCAGATCGGCCTCATCTGTCAACGTTACCGTTCACTCCGGGGGTTTTTTCTAGATCTTTTGATAAGATATTAAATTATCTGGGTCTAAACCAGATCTACATTGCTCAAAACACTGCAGCTGGATGTTGTCCCACTCGTAGTTCCTGCTGAGAATTCACTGGGACATAGATGGGCTCTGATCCATTTGAAATGTGCATATTGGGGATTTGTTTTCTTCAGAGAGAGGCAAAGTGGGAACGGTATAAATGGGACACCAGTTTCACACTGGTCATATCAGCTGGAAAGGAAGTTTTTAAGTTGGAGATGGTGCAATGCACCCTGTACAAGACACGTCAGCTGCTCTTAGGAGACAATTTTATGTAACAGAGGAAATGTAAAGGACTTTCTGGGTTTGGTATAGATTCAGTTATAAAAGAAAACTTAAGCTCTTAAGGAAGAAGAGGTTTTGAAGATAGCATCAGTAGCCTGTTCATTCAGCTTTCTGTGAAACTGCTGATATTTCAGTGGCCTCTGGCTCACCTGTCCTGCCAAATTCAGAAGACTGCAGTACCACACACTTAATTTCATGGTATGTATTGCTGCATTGCCAAGATTTCTTTGAGACCCAGGCTGTTAATAGGGAAACCTTTGTTGTTATTTCAGGCTGATCTGTGCACGTCTGGGTTAGGCCAAATAAACCACAGATGACCTCTGATGTAACTACCTCTTTAGACATTTGCCCCATTCAACTACCAAGCTTACACACAGCCAGAATCCCCCACCTGAAGGGTTTTTTTAGGGGAAAAGGATCACCAAATAGTGATTTTTACAGCATGATAGTTCTCCCACCGCTGCCCTTGCAGGGTACCCTCTAATTCATTATTCTCAGGGCCTTTGCACCACTTGGCTTATCCCCAACCAGAGGGTTTAGTGCAAGGCACCGTGTGTCTATCTCAGGAGGTATTTAGGCAGGAGTATTCCACAACAGCTATTTTGGGCTATTTCCCCACATCGAGAAGCTCTAGTGCTTATCTCGATGGAACGAAAGTCAGGCCTGTTCTTCTAGATAAAATGCTTTCCCCTCCAACTGCCTGATGGCTTATCTCTGCTCTTGCAGCATCACCCTAACCCTTCTCCTGACCCACTTAACGTGGTGCTTTCAGCAGAGCTGGGCTGGGGGCAGGGAGACTTGATTCATGAATAAGACTTGCTTTCTTTTAATGTGAAATACTCTTCAAATGGTCCATACTCACCTAATTAAGAGAGAAATCTCTATTCTGGATCAGTTTATAATATCTACAGGCAACGATTCAGGAATGTATTTCAGGTGGGTTTGGCTCATATAAGTTATTGGGGTTTAAGCATTTTTCAGAATCGCCTGACAAATAAAAGAATTTTAATGGTATCATTTGACACTTGTCACCTTGTTTTCTTTATACCTGTTTAAAAAAACAAGCCAAAACTGTGTTGTCTCTTTTCCATATCCAAAGTAATTTTTGTGAAATTTAGCGAGCATAGCAATCTACTTGTGCTTGCCTTTTAAGTGTCAAAAAATAGATAAGGACTGAATACACAGAGTCGAGGCACTGAATGTGTTGTCTCTCACATTTCAGTTTCAGCCCAGCAGCAGGTACAGCCAAGGCGAGCCTGTTTGTTAATTCATTTGGAATGAAGGGGATACTTTGAAGCCATTTCCTAATGAGTGATTATCTGTTAAAATGCTTTTCTCACTTGGAACTGACTAGTATTAAATCAGATAGTTTTTTGGAGAGCCACTGGATGTGTAGTTAAGCAGAATTCAGTCTGGTTTCCTTTTTGAATATTAGTTTTTATGATTGCCTCCACTCTCTGCAGTATGGCAGGGACTGCTCAGGGAATGCTCTTCCCTGTGAATCTGTGTGTGAAGAAATCCAGTGGTGTGAACAATCCTGTTCATTCATTGCCACTGGATGGTCTGGTGAAACAAGGAAGGATAAAAATTCTGACAGTTGTGAGTAAGATTATTAAATGTGGGGACCCTGACCTTCCAGGGCAGAGTTCTGGGGAGGAAGCCACGGACACTGCAGTTGCAGGCATGATTAGGAAGTGGGACTAAGGTAAGGGTTTTCCCTTTCCTCCCCAAATCAGTGTAAGGGACTGGTTAGAGGGCTGCCAAAGTGCAGGTGACAAGACACTTGGTTGGCTTTATAGTTTCAGCTCCAGGAGAGGAAAAAAGGAGTGTACCCATCTGCACATCGACTTCTCAGGGTTGTTGCTCAGTCCTCCTTCTGGGAAATGGCAAAACCAGCAAGCAAATCAGTTAATGAAAATCTTCACATGGCACACAACCTTTCATGTTCTTGCATTTGCCTTCATTGCTTCCAACAACCATGTGAAGTGTCACCCACTGCTTCCCAAGGACAATTTCACCACATCACCTTTGATTTTATTATTTTTTTTCATGCATTCATTCATAGGTGGAGAAGAAGAGTGAAACCTGTGTTACTTAGCCAGCATGGAGCTATGATTTCACTGTGCTGGCATATTGAGTTGCAGCCATGTGTCACAGATCTTTTGCTTGTCACCTCCCATGTTCTCACTATTCCCTGTCACTTCAAAATTAATTCATTGTTAATCACTTACTCCACCCAGACAATGCCCATATTCTTCTGCTTGCAAGGCACCACCTGATGCTTCATTTGGGAAGAACGAAGGGAGGGAAAAACAAAGCCTGGCAATGTGCTGTGAACCAATAGAATTAATATATCCCAAATGCAAAATTTAATTTAAACAGTGTGAGTAATGCTCTTTGGTCAGAGCATTGCTTCTCCAGATAGTGCAGTGCACTTTTGGCTGTGCAAAAGAGCAGAAAAAGGAAAGGAGTCAAATCTTCCTTTTCGAATTTATATGGGATCTAGCCCTCCCAGCTCTTGGTGTTTGACTGGGGATATTTGGCATTAAAGCTGTGCAAATAATAGTTATGTTAAAGAAGTAACCATCTTCTCTGTGCCATTGCCAAAGTTGCCTTTGGTGGAATCATAGAATGGTTTGGGTTGGAAGGGACCTTAAAGCCCATTCCATTCCACCCCCTGCCATGGGCAGGGACACCTTCCACCAGACCAGGGTGCTCCAAGCTCTGTCCTACCTGGCCTTGGACACTTCCAGGGCTGGGGCAGCCACAGCTTCTCTGCCCAACCTGTGCCAGGGCCTGCCCACCCTCACAGGGAGGAATTTCTTCCTAACATCTAGTCTAAATCTCTCTTCTTTTGCTTGAAAACCATTCCCCCTTGTCCTCTGACTAGCTGCCCATGTAAAACATCACTCTTCCTCTCTTTTTAGAGCTGTAGTCTGAGTCAGGCTGGACTTTTCTGAGTCACAGAACATTTGAGGTTGGCAGAGACCCAGGCTGACTCCCTCCTCAAGCAGGGCCACCTAGAGAAGGTTGCCCATGGTTTTGGATGTCTCCAAGCATGGAGTCTCTCTGAGCAGCCCATGCTGGTGTTGCAAACATGTTTTTCTTGTGCAGAGCTCCCGGTGGCGTTGGGAAACAGGATGCCCACGTGGAGCGAGGCAGAGTGCTGCCCACACCGTGTGGATAAGATCAGGGCAGAGCTCCCTTTCGGTTGGCACCAGTTGCTGCCTCCACTCCCTGCTCGCAGCACGTGCAGCCACGGGGAGCTGCCTTATCTACCAGCCCTGAGCAAGGAAGCCTCAAACCACAGCCGGGAACATTTTGAAAGAGATTTTTGTCACCCCAGAGGAAACATCAGAGGGAAATAACAGGCCCTTGTAGCTCTAAACCAGCGATGACAAGATAAAGGCACCCAACTCGTCTTTTGTACCTGTCTAATAGTGCAACAGCAATGAATTTTAATCCCTTTATGTCAGGATGGGAAGGAAGAGCGACATTTCTCTTTCTCAGGTCTCTTCACTAATTTGTTTCTTACTGTAATGTATATGTACACATATTTTTTAATGTATGTACGTACGTGTAGGGGGTCTGCATGTGCCCAAAGAGGAGCAGGGCATGCTAAAATGATGATTTTTGATGCAGAATTCCAGGAAACACAACTGTGAAAGTCCACAGAAGGATTCCTACTGTGTTGTGTGGAGCATCTCAGGGACCATTCATAGCCCAGGGTTTTGCTGGGCTTGTTTGATGTGTGACCTCAAGCCAAATACCTTTGTACCAAAGTACCTTTCCCTGCTCACAGGATGCCTTATGTTTGCAGAGAAGTTCCAGAAAAATGTGAGAATTGGAAGGTGCCCAGAGAAGGCCAAGTGTGGCTCGGGAGGGATTCTTCAGGTGGGAGGTTGAGTTGATCTGGTGAGTGATCAAGTAATTGAGAGCTGTCTCTGCTATCCTCATTGGAAAAAGGGTTTAATCGCTGTGGAGAACTGGAGGAAGGGCAGCCAGAAAATCCCCCACAGGTGGAACAAGATCATATGAAAAGCTGCAGAATTCCAAATGAAATTGATTCACTTTCCTCCCAAGTAAGCACCTGAATAGGTATGAATCAATACAAATGGCATCAATAAACGTATCTCACTTTGTTCTAGTTTAGCGTCTGTTTTCAGAAGCTCAGAAAGCATTTTGATACACAAATGCATGAAATACTGCTGTCAGATAAATTCAGATTATCCTGGATAAGGGTATTATATCACACAATGAAAACAGGCAGCAGGGATGTAAAAGCAAAGAAACTGTTAGTGCAGATTTCTTGGGAAGTGTCAAAAAGGGTGACTAGAGCACTGCTGGTGTTTGAATCCTAGCACCCACCAGTATTTCTATTGCTGCTGTTTGCCCTGTGGTCCCGCAGCAGTGAGAGAGTTCAGTCTCCAGCAATGCCAAAGAATACTCTTTTACCTAATTTTGTGAATTTTACCAATAAATGAGAACTATGTCTTGTTTTTCTTCAGAACTTAGTCATCTCTGGCACACCTGGCAACACTTCTGTTTTGAAAAAAGGTGGTATTGTTACCCATATTGTAATGACTCCTGAGTTCTTCGAAACCTGATTTCAGAGTACTTTAATCTGGTTTTCAGCTGTTTTCTAACGTGAACTGGTGTTGCTGCGTGTTTCTACTCACTTTGCAATGTGTGCCACCCAAAAAAGATGAAGTTCACGTGAAAGCCAACCAAAAGCTGGATTAATGAAAAGGTCAAATACATTATTAAGCATTAAAATTCTGAGAAGTCCCTGTTGTGCAGGAGATCGTAACAAGAAGAGGAAACAGCACAGCACGAGCGATCTCTCCTGATAAAGATCTGGTGAGCTGAGAAGAGCGGAGGAAGTGGAGCACGTGTGATGATTCCTGTTACAGGACGTGGCCCTCCTCCTCCCCATCAGGTGGTTGGCTGAAATATGCTGGAATTTGGTTAAACTCAAAAATAATTTAAACTTTTTTTCTTATTTTATCAGGGGAATGGGAATCTTTGTTTTTATAGTTACAGAAAGGCATCTGAGGCTGAAGTGGTCCAGTACCAATAGAGCATCCTCTATTCCTCTAGCTCCTAATGCACTTTGGACATGACCTGGAAGGAGTCAGTGCCTCATCTCTCCAAGACCACTATCTCTGTGTCCTACTTCATGTGTAACTCAGACACATATTTTCTGAAACCTGGGATGGGTCTCACTGTCCTATTTTGGCACAAAACAGGTACCCAATTGCTAGTGACAAGTAGGACTACAAACAGACACCCTGTTTAAGCTCTTGTGAAAAACTGTAAAGGTTTTTAAGCTTCTATTGCCATTGTGCAGCTTGAGGAGGTTTGCAATCCTCCAAGGGCTGAGCGAAAGTTGATTAAATGACCTCAAATATAAAGAAAGAAATGATTATTCCTGTCACTCAGTACAGTCTGTGTATTTTCACCATGAAGGCTTGTTTTTGGTGACCCTGAATCATTACTCTCTGCTTTTACCTGCAGGTGAGCCAGGTGAAGAAGGGGAGGAATGGCACAGCAGCAGTGAGGACATTGATGTTTCATGGTTTAATCCCCAGTGTGGGCACCAGGACATGAAAAAGAGAATTGAGGAGAGCAGGAAAGCAGTCAAACTTCACAAAGCTCAGGGAACAGCCGTACGTGAGTAATAGCTGAGAGCTGCTCAGGCAGCCTGGGTGGGGTTTGCTAATCCACCCGTGCATGCAATCTCCAGGGGGATGGGAGAGGTGATGGCATGGGAATGTGTCACGAAAGTCACTGGGGACAAAAGGAGTTAGGGGAAAAACCTGCCCTGTGCCTAAAGAGGAGAGGCATCAGCTCACCTATTGCATTTGGGAAATGCTGCTGTAGGCACAGAGATGCAGACACCAGACAGGGAGTTTTTGACATGTCTAAGGTCGCTCTAAAACTCGACTGATCAGAAAATAAAAGGTGGAAAAAGTCCGTCTACCACCTTCACTCCTCACACAAGTTTTTATCTAGCTCCAATAATAAGTTAGAAGCATTGAAACATAGAGCTGAAATGGGCTGTAGGAGAGCCAGCAGTCTGAGAACCCCACATAGACAAGTTTAACAGTCATGGTAAAAAAAAAAAGCAGGGTAATATAGCCCAGAGCCCTGCAGGGTGCTCTGCTCCTCTGCTCTGTGTCCCCCCCATGCCCCAGCAAAGGGCACTGGTGCAGGGCAGGAGGGGCGAGTCACCCCCTGTACCCCAGGAGAGGTTTGGGTTAGAGCCAGGAGGCACACGGAGTGGGACGGCAGAAATGGGTGCTTTCAGCTGCTGTTTTGCTAATTAGTCAGCACTCATCAAGAACAACTGGAAAAATAATTGTGCAGATTGTATCAGAAAGTTTGTGGTTGGCTTGAACTGGTGTTTTATTCTGCAGATACAGAAACATGCAGCAGTTTTAAAGGATGGACTTTTAAAAAATATTGACATAGAAGTTTGGGGGTTTTCCTCATTCACAAAGAAGGAAAAAAAATCCTAACAAAAATCTAATCCATGCCTGTTGCTTTCCTTCCTCTCATGCTTTTATTTCTCCTTATAGCTTCCTACCTAGTGTTTTCCTTACCTTTGGAGTAACCTCTGAAGCAGCAAAATGGGAAATGAAACTCTGGCAATGCAGTATTTTCCAGATACATCTACGTGTTACTGTTTGGAGGTGAAAAGGTAGAACTTAAATTCTACCATGAGGTGTTTTGGTTTCAGGCCTCCAAATAATGTTCTAACCCTCCTGCAAGCACATTAGGACAGGAGCTGCCTTGCTACGTGCATGGATAGCAAAGAAATTATTGTTTTCTGCCTGTATTATGGGAACCCCTTACGTGATGCTGCCCTACCTGTCACACAGCTGGTTTGAAGATCCATCTGATTTATATTTTTAAAAAAATAGTCATATTTTGGAAAAAAAAAACCAAAAGAGCTTCCTTTTACCTCCTTCAGGCACCTTTCTGACAAGGGCTGGTTTTGGGTCAAGAACTTGCCTCTGTTTTCAGGTGGCAGCTTGTCATGCAGGATTTTTTTTTTCTAGTTCTCCCCTCTCCCCCAATGGATGAATGATCTAATGGTCTAATTCAGGAACTCTAAAATAATTATTATTCTCTCTGAACATGAGAAACACACCTGTAATTTTTCACAGAATATGCTTTGTGGCAGAAAAATCGCATTCCCTCCCGCGCCGATGCGTGAAATGTGTCCTTATGTAAAGAGCGGCTGAGCTCATCTGTTTATTGCTCCATCAGAGTGCCCGAGTATGGAAACGCCTGGCGTGTTTGTTTGTGTGCCGGTGGTTAATGCTCATTAAGCAGGGAGACTAATAGCACTGCCTGGAGCCAGGCAAAGTGGAAGGCACTTGCTGCATGAATTTGCCCAGCGTGATTTGGCAGGCGCGGTCGGTGCTCCACCTGCTGCTCCTCTTGGCTGTGCCCAGGGCTGGGATGGATCATGCACTGCCCCTCTCTGTCCCAAAGGCACTGGTGGCTCGGGGGGCTGCTGCTGTACAGAGGACAGTGAGGGACCCATCCCAGCAGTCCCTCCCTGCCCGGCTTTCCTCGTTTTCCAAGCCATGGTCCCCTCTGTTCTCTGCTGCTCCTCCCAGGCATCCTCTGCTCCATTCTCTTCGAGCTTTGCTGGCTGATTTCTCCCCCATATTCTTTTGCACTCAGGGGATTATCTTTGTGTGACAGCAAATGGGAAACTGAGGCATCTGGCTGTAGAGTGTGTCTTGTGAAATATGTCAGCAGGGGTGGAGTGCTAAACTATGATAAAATATCACCAGACTGACGGGTCAGAGTGAGATCAGGGTGCTGATAACTCTCTGCTCAATCCAGGCAGGAGAGGCGAGCCAAGACTGAAAATCTGGCACAGCACTGGAGGCAATGTGGATTTCCCCAACCTGTTTGCATCTGATGCACTTAGGGAAAAGGTTCAGTTAGGGAGAAAGATGAGAGGCACTTCTGAAGTTTCATTCTCAGGGATAAACAAAATTTAGGTGCCCAGAACAGGTTTTCTCCCCCCAGAAAAATCTGTACCTGTGAAGTGGAGTGTCTGCTGAGCTGGCCCGTATCTGTCAGTGAGCATGAGAACGGCTGCAGTCGGAGGTGTCCGCAGAGACAATGCCCAGGGGATGTGCCTTATGGAATGCATTGGATCCCAGCTCTGACAGCTCTGAAATCACCTTGTCAGCTGCACTGGGCGGGAGAAATGCAGAACAGACCCTGCAAGGGAGCTAATGTGTTAAGTGGTTATCAAGCTGGGCTCCAAATGGAGTCACTCATTTCTAATGTTAGCATTTTACTGTGGTCACACAGAATCACAGTATACGCTGAGTTGGAAGAGATCCACAAGTATCATCAAGTCCAACCCTTAGACCTTCACAGGACTATCCTCAAGAGTCACACCATGTGCTTGAGAGCATTGTCCAAAAGCTTCTTGGACTCTGTCACTTGGTGCTGTGACCACTTCCCTGGGGAGCTGTTCAGTGCCCAACCACCCTCTTGATGAAGAACTTTCTGATATCCAACCTAAACCTCCCCAGACAGAATTTCAGGCCATTCCCTCAGGTCCTGTCACTGGTCAGCAGACAGAATCTGCCTGTCCCTCCTCTTCCCCTCACGAGGAAGTTGTGGACTGCCATGAGGTCTCCCCTCAGTCTCTTCTTGTTTGTCATCTCGTGTGGGCTTGGCAACATTCAAGAAGTCTTGTCTTGTGACAGCAGTGATGGCAGGTGTGTGTGGCCAAGGCTGGGGTCTGGCTTCAAAAGTAAATGTAGTGGGATTCTCCCTGCTACAGCTGGGGACTTCCCAAGGGATGCTGAGGGACATGACACAGAAGAGCAGGGGACCATGGATAGAGGGCTTGAGGCACTGTGCATCACTTTGAACCTAGGGAGTTTTCTCCAAGATCTCTTGGGAGGAGAAGAGATGAGGGGGGGGGTCTTCACTGAGGTTTTGGACACTGAGGATTGGGCAGGGGACAGAGGATGTGGCTGTGGCAGGGAAGCTGCTGTTACGATGCTGAAGTGGCCAAGTTTTGGTCCAGGCATGTGCAGGTAATCCCACCTGGGTAAATGTCATGCTGGTTAAAAAAACCCAACACCAAAAAAACCCCAAACCAAAACAAAAGAAACCCAACAGTTAAAGAAAAGCTAATAGGCCTTGGTGGGTGTGACTGGGGATTCTGCCATATGTGGAGTATCTGACTTTAAGTCTCTTGGGATAAAATCCACTGCATGTTTCTTTTGTAGAAGAGCGAGATCTCAAGTCCCTCAACAAAGACTCTGCTGGGTGGTCAAAGAAAGCAAAAATGAAGTCTGGAGAGGACTGTACCCGGGTGGTTAAATGCAGAGTGTTCTCACTAGAAAAGCTAGGCAGAGTTTACAGCATCCATGGGGTATTTACATTATAGCATCCACAGGGTGTTTCTCGGAGAAGCAGTGGCAGGGATGCACAAGGGTGTCTAAGGGACTTGGGCACCAGAGTCTCACTCATTTTGTCTGACAGGTCTGGGCTTCTCAGCCTTCTGCAAACATTAATGTCATTTGTCTGGATGAGGAGTGGTTATGTTCAAGTTACTGTCATTAGGTAACTCAGAGTCTCATCATGGGATCATGGCTCCGTAGTAAAAGTTACCTTTCCTCCTACATGAGATAATCTCAAGTGACAGTTTCACTTTTTCACTCTGCAGAAAAGATGCATCTCATCTTCAGACAGAGACTGCAATAAGGTCTTGTGTTTGGTAAAAATATTCTAACCAATGAGATACTGAGTGAAAGCTTTTTGCTCTTTTCTTCTCTTTTTTTTTTTTTCTTTTTAGAAGGAGAAATTCTTTAATGCTCAAATTCTTAATCTGAAAGATCAAAGTGCTTCACTGAGGAGTGACTCTTAAGCATGATGAAATCCCCAGACTGCAGGTACAGGGAGGTGAGATAAGACACCTCCATCCTCATCATTCAGTGCAGGTTTCCTGGTCCTTTTGTTGAGCTGGAGCAATTGCCCCCTGTTGCGATGCTTGAAAGGACCTTGTCTTGAGATGTGCAGGTCTTCCTACCTGTTCCCAGCACAGGGAACACCCCCATCCACCTGCAGGTGACCAGGCTCTGGCAGGGCTCAAAACTGCAGCCCTTCAGCCCCTTTCCAAGAGCTTGAGCTACTCAAGTAAATTGAAGTGTAGCCATGGCCTCTCAGAGCCTTTGTGCTCACATATATCTAGAAGCACAGCTATAAGGATTCATGTACTAAATGCAAACTATAATAGCACTCATTCTGGAATAAGAGTTGTTTTATTTTAACTTGACTTAATACATTTTCTTATTCTAGCTTAAGAGCATCCAGAAAAGTTCTTCTAGTCAATTTTCAAGTGTCAACAAGCTGTTTTTCTTGGTCTCACAAACTCATCTTTGAAATGGGAATAACTTAGTCTCCCATATGGTGTTGAAAGCTACTTCATAGTGGAAATCTCCTGTATATTCATACAAAATTTTAGAGGAGCAGGTGGAAATTATCTGGCAATTAAAGTTAGTGCTATGGAGCTAGGACTTGGAATGACATAGTCAATCTATTCAAAGTTCTCATCTCCGACTGTCAGCAGTTGGTTACGTGACTGTTCCTCAGGGGGAGAAAAAACCCTCAAAAGATGGCAAAAGATTTCAGCTGATTTCTGATAATTGCCTTTGTGGAGATGATGACATTTATCTGAAAGGAAACAGTTAAAAGCAGGTCTTTAGCAGCTCTGGCTCTGACATCGTTTGGCAGACTTATTGGGGTATTAACAAAGAAAAGTAGCTTTCTGTGAATGCAGGAAGTGGGCTCCAATAAAGTTTACAAATTTCACAGAAAAATAGACATAGAAAGGTCAAGACTCTCCCCAGCCATTCATGTCTAATTTTATTTTGAGCATTAGATTCCTCTACGTCACTTAAAACACTCAGGTGTGAGTAATAATATAGAATGGTTGCCATTTTCCTGAGGGGAAGTGTTCATTATTCTCTTGCAGCAGCAGTTGAAGGTGGATCTGTCACCATTTTTTGTGATTGCTCGGTATTTTCTTGAATGTTGGTAGCTGGTGTTAGATCACCAAAGAAACGTTTTCATCCGTTGCAGAACAAACTTCAGTTAGTTTTTTTTTCCTCTGTCTTGTTTCAATTTATGCAGAACCAGCTCATCTCATACCACCCTCAAAAGTTTTGCTCAAAATTTCCAAACTGGCTTGAATGGAAGACTTGATGGACTATTTTACCTCCAGAATGTATGACTTGCAGGGAGGTATAAGCACATATAAGCAGCTGCTTTGGCTGGAGGTTGGTTTGAAATATTGTTTTGAATATATTACAAAAATGGAACAGAGCACTTCATGGAGGCTCCATCAGTAAACAGGAAGGGTTGCTGCCTGTGTCTTAGACATTGCTCCTGTTTAAACTCCTCTCTGGTGTTTTGGTGAGGAGCATTGTGACATTGCTGTGAAAGCTCTGCTGTTCAGTGAGAATCCCAGGTGAGACCAGTTCCCTGTAAAGCAGATGCTCAGGTGGCTTCCTAGAGCTTTTGGGGGCCTGGTGCTTATGGAGATTTCTCCATCCTGCTGAGACCAGAAGGTGATCAGGGAATTCAGTGCTTGGTGTGAGTGGTCTCGGAAGAGGGGAGACTTTAGTTGGCTTAAAATGAAGCAATAAAAATTAAAGGGAAATGTAATTGATCTCAGCTGGAAGTTGGTGCATTTTAAATACGGGATGGTTCTTTTTCGCGACCTGTGTAAGAGTTTGCTAATGCCCCTGGTTTATTATAGAAGCTGAAAGAAATAGCTTTGCACAGCAGGATAAGCATGCTTTTGACTTGGTTCCAGGTATGACAATAGCTGAGAGCCATCAAGAGTAGGAAGAAAATAGCTGCCAACAGTCCTGTCTAACTCAGATGATCCTGGTTTTCTTCTTGCTCTGTCAAACCCTGCTCACTTAGACCTTCCTGGTGGGAGTGAGGACAGAATGTCCCTTCAAGAGCAGCTTTTGTTCCTACCAACATTAGCTGTGTTTTCATTGTAGGATATGGAGAGCCTTGGAAAGGGAACTCTCTCTTCTGCCTTCCTCTGCATGTCCAACCAGGAATGGTGGGTACTGAGCATGGAGGACACATGGGATGGAAAGAGGGTTCCACCTCTAAGGCTCAGAGGTCCCTGAAGAGGACAGTGAGAGGCCAGGTGAGCCTTCACCACATCTTGGCAAGAAAACACCTGTGCTGGGGAAATTGGTATGTGTGGACTGGGTGAATGCTAGGAAATGTGAACTGTTACACTACAGGATTCTGGTCTGAAATAAACCCAGAACCTGAGTTTTGAGGCTTTTCTGGCACTGAAAATGAATATATTATTGCAACTGTTTATGATGAGGTTTCTGTGTGTGCTGTGCTGTTTTTCATGCCCACACACCAATGCAACTGGAATTTTATGGAGCTTTTCTCCTTGTTCTGGAACACCTTACTAGAGAGGTAGGCACTTAGCTATTTGGATGACTAGAAAGATAAGGTGATGTTTAAAACAAGAACAAAAAATACGATATTTTAACTGAAAAATGCAAACTTCAGGTGTTTGGACACTTTCACAGTCCTTTCACAAAACTTGAAAACATACGGTTAGAAGTTGGCTGAAAATATTGAACCCTAGTCACAGATTAAGCAAAATGTGTAATTTTTTTTCCTTTTTTCTCCATCAGGCTGTTTAAACCTGCTAAGAGATTAGTTTTGACTATGAGTTTTCATGTGTAATTTGAGTTGTACACAAGGGGTTTTTTCTTCTAATATGTTAAATAATTGGATTTCAAAAACTGTGTATTGAAGCTAATCACATATGTAACTAATAGCTATGAAATTTGAGGGGGTTTCAGGTCATTCTTAGGGGGTGAAGAAGCTGAAGAAAGCCATAATTTGGAGCTGTTTAGTTCAATTACTTTCTCAGTTGCAGCTTTTGCTCAGTTCTGCGAAATTCCAGGACCCCATCCCTATCTGAAGGTTTGTTTTGAAACCTTGAACATGCAGCCCATGGTTTTGAAGGTGAGGCTGAAAGCTTTTTGCCTTACTTGAGGAATTTGATCTTAAACTGAATGCTGTAGCCTTTAAAAGCCCTGAGTGGTGATGTCTGCCTCAGAAATCTATGCAGGTGTGTAACTTGGTGCTTTTGTACCCAGAGGCATTTCTCCATGTGTTTGTTCACTAAGACTCAAAAATTCCACACTGAAGAGCAACAATATTGCTTAGGGAGACTGAAGAGAGCCATGCCTTGAAATGCTGTGTTCTCATGGCTAGAAGTGCCTGAAAGCACGTGTAGAAACTGCCCTTGTAGTCATAAGCTATGTAATTATAATCTATATGTAGTTATAGGTTGCTATAAGCTTCTTGAATACCCTAAAAATTGTGGAGGTGGAAAGACTAAAAGTTTCAAGACGTGTAAGTTGGGGTGATGAACTCCTTTCAAGACTATCCTGCCTCAGCCAGTAATTTCTGTAACTTTACAGCCAGTGCTCAGTGTGAGTATGAGGGTGGGAGTGTCTTCCCTTCTCCACAGCAAAATCCCTCACTCCCAAGTTCCTTTCCCTCCAAAAATCCTTGTGCTCCACTCACCTGCCCTGCACTAGGCATGCATCTCTGGCACTTCCCAGCCTCTTCCTTTTCCTTCCTCCACACCTTTCCAAGGGCTTCAGGTTTGGGACATAGGTCTCTTTTTTCTCTCCACTCCTTTACTGTGGTGGATTCATCCCTATCCAAACCTGGAGCCTGGGGTGACACTGAGGTTCACAGAGGGAGAGGGAGCTCATGCCCCTGTGGCATCCAGACAGTGTGGGTCAAATTTGTCTGTCTGGTAAACCTGTAGTCTCCCCGGAGTGTCTCACTGTGCTGGCTGGCAGGGAGGAGGGGACAGGTGATAAATGAGTCACAAAAATGCAGTTCTTGGTGCACAGTAAGTGCCACAGGGCCCCAGAGTAGATCTGAAAACATAACTCCTGGGTATCTGCAAGCTGTCTCTCCCGAGGCAGGGAGTAGCTCCCTTGCTTTCTGGCAGCTTGAAAGCAGCCAGGGAATTCGTCATAGTCACAGCCATTATTTATTTTATTGTTTTATATCAGAGAAACTTCCGTGGGAAGATACACACGGACTGTCCAGTTTTCTCTTCCAGCCTTTCACCCACCGATGTCCTTAAAAACACAGTCCAGACAGACACAGCATCCTCTTCTGAGCCCCCTGCAACAGGTGCACAAGTGCAGGTCCTTCATGGACCCTCTCAGGGTCTTGCCATTGATCTTGAAGGTGAAAATTGGCAGTAACTGAAAAGGTTTTGGTTTTCCTAAGGTTAAAAGTCACATTTTGTCAACTCTAAACTAAGACAGGTTTTGTCTGGGCGGTATCTGACACACAGCTTGCCACCTGCTAAATCTGAAATTAAGATGTTCGGATCAAAACAAAATCCTCTTCTATTAAGATATTTTAGCTCTGTTTTCTTCTGTGGGATACTGAATAGAAACTATTTAAAGGTATTTTAGTGGGAAGCATCCATGGATGCTGATGGCAGTTCTCTCTGCTATGTGGTTATAGGATGCAGACGTTCTTGTTCAGTTTCTAGACACTACATCTGTGTGTTAAACTTCAAGACTGAGTTTTCTCAAGCTTTTTAGGTGTGACTCACATTGCTCATGGTGCAAATGCTGTTGCTTTTTTGCAAGATCAGTACAATGAGGCTGTATGGTCTGGCTGTGCTCTGGACTGAGTGGCCACAGTGTTTGTCCCCGAGTGTCACTATCTCATTGCAGAAATTAATTAGGCTCATTTGGGGTTTGTTGGTGACAGTCCATATTACCCAAAGACCACAAGGCATGTGCAGGAGTGTTTCTTAGATACAGATCTAACCACACTTTTAAGGAGAATCCCCCGGAGGCTTACAATTTACCCTTGATGTTGCTTACTAATACTTATTTTCAAATGCAATATATCAGCTCAAAGAGGACTCTTAATATGGAAAAAGCCAAATTCCAATGAATGCAACACTGGATGTGACCCAGATTTCTGGCCAGAAACTCTGATCAGTGTGAAGTAGCTACCCTGAAGTTCCTGCTCTCCAATTAAGGAGATGTCAGCAAGCACACAGCTAAGCAGCAGTCTGGTAAACATGGGGATGTTTTTATTAAACAGCTTTGGGATGCAGAAGTATTTATACTGACCTTGTTTTCCAACTCTTCAGAGGCCCAAGGAGAAAGCTGGAGGTTCTGTAAGAAGGAAGGCTCCTTCATTATATCGCTTCCCATCTGTCGGGTTAGTTTTTAGGATCTATATGTATTCATCTCTCAGGGAGCACTGGGGATTTCACAGGCGAGAAAACACGTGAAGGAAACTTTATCAGTGAAGTGTCTGAGAGCACTTCCATGTATCATACAGACACCAAGTCAGTGACAGGTGAGGGGTTGCAAGCTCTCCTTAGTTTGGTGCTGTATCACAGAGCATGTAACCTGTCACTGCTGTGCCCAGAGCAGGGATGGATGGGGGTGTGAAATGGGACCTCAGGTTCACATGCAGAGAAATCAAAGCCTTTGTGTTGCACGAGGAAAGAATGGTGAGGTAACCTCTCCCCTTGGTGTATGTGAGGACAGTTTCCTAAAGACATTGTATATGGTTGCAATTCTCTGGAACAGTAGAAAGGATGACAAGCAGTAAGGAATCTGTTGGTGTAACCAGTGAGAGCAAGCCCTGAGCCTGGATAAAGGGTATGATTTTCCAAGCACTTGAGAGACTCATCATTTCCACTTTAAATCCTATGATAACTTAAAGGGATATATTTCCCAATTTTTCTTTTTGGCGCCCAGTAAAACTTTCAGTGGGTTAAAGCAGGAGCACCCACCACTTCTGAAATGCAGAGTGCCACGTGGGGGTGACACTACAGCCACCGAGGGGGTGTGAGCCAGGTCCTGATGGGATCAGATGGTATAAGGCTGTGAGGAGTAACCTGCACTCCCAAATCCAGTGTGGCACTAAGTGGGGCTTCTTGTGAGAGGTGAGGTGACACCAGGCTTGGCGAGTGAGTGCCTGGTGGTTCGTGTGTGCTTTAATGGAACTATTTAATACCTTTTGGAAAATCTAATTAAAAGTGAAATCACCCATGTGACATATGGTTTATTGGCTCCATCTAATTAAAGTCTGCCTGGGAGGAAAGTACTGCAGCAAGTGCAGGTGGGATCCCAGTGAAATCCTACACCTGAAATGCCTTCCCAGGGCATGAGCAGACCAGGGGAAAGAAAGATGGAATAAAAATAAATAACTCTGGCTGCAGGAAATGGGTGAAATGATTTTCCATTACATTGAGCTTAATTCTCCTCATTGCTGTCCACAGTGGATAGAGTGAGGCAGCGCTGCACTCACAAGGTGTCACAGCTCAGAGTTCTTGCCATCCTTGTACCCCACGTCACTGTTTGCCTCTTGCCCTGCCATTGATAGCCTTTCAGGTATATTCCTGTGACTTCAGTAAGCTCAGTCAGTCCTGTGTCAATTGGAGGTGACCTCTGCAGCACTTCACCTTGGTGTTGATGTTCAGCAGGTTAAAACACGCCCCGATGTCAGGTGTGTTGATGCTGATCTTTCCCTGTGCAGGGACGGGGAAGTGCATCCCTCTGTGCGTGGTTGGGGCATGCGTGGGATTTGAAAACCCAGGTGCCTTCCTGAGGAGGGAAAGCAGCTCTGGATGCTGTTCAGGACCAGCTTCAAACCTGGCAGCAGCTATGCTGCACAGTCTGTGCCACCTGGGTCAGCTGTTGGGCACTGAGTAGCATCAGGTCACGTCCACTGAAATCTGTTGCTGGAGGTTGTGCTGCCGTCACTGCCTGTGCTTAGAACAAGGTCACCTGTCTGCTCGAGGAGCTGCAGTACTGGTGTTCTTGACCTCTTTTACTGAAGGACCTTGAAATGAAGGCAATGCCTGAGTCCTTTAGGAATAGAACTATGTAAGTTAGGAAATAGCAGCTTAAAAAAAAATCATATGCATCCTAATCTGTAGTTTTTCCTACTCAAACTGAAACTCATCATAAGAGTTTAAAGGAGGAGTGAGGCACATGATGTGGAGCCATGGTCCAGCAGATGGAAGTCATCTCCATCAGCCTTCTCCTCAACACCCTCTACCTGTCTGGTCCCAAGTGGTATTGCAATAGAGGAGCTGAGTATAGCATGAATCACTAGAACAAACCAATTTTTATTTCAATATTGCCCTCACAGGGTTTTTTCATGCTCTGTCAGGGCCTGGTGTTTCACCTAACACCTGGCTTCAGATAACTGATGGAGCATGGAGGACTTTCACTCCTGTGGGAGAGCAGGGAGTTGTTCAGGTGGCTGCAGCATCACTTTGCTTGAGTGAAAACCTTCATAAAGCAGGAGACAAGTAACTTTTCCCTGGTTCATGAGTTTTGAGGCAGCAAGTGGTTTGTTAGTTCTTAAAGACTAAGAGAGGTATTCCATTTGGCACAAGGATGTTCTGTGCCCACCTTCCTAGAGACAAAGCAGTCATGGCATCTCATCCTCCAGTACCAAGCAACATTCAGCCTTTCCTATGTCTTTTTGTAGTTCTCTGTGGGCCATTTGCTCTAGACTAAAGCAAAGCTTGAAAGGAGGTGCCTTCACTAAGCCAGCAACTGAGGGAGAGCTCTGCAAAACTGCCATAGTGAAGCAGAGAGAGCTTTCCTTGTGCTTGCTGCAGAGCTGGGCTCTTCGGCACCCCCCATTTATTAACCCTTGCTCCCACACCTGTTCTTGTTCTCGCACCTCCGGCGCTCTGGAGCCACTTCTTGCACCTCCCACAAGTGCACATGCTTGTGCTCCGAGAGCTCCCCGAATTTCGGACCTGTGTGTGATCAGAATGAATTAGATTTGGCTGAGGGATGGGATTATTGCAGACCTGTCACTTCACAGTATGTTCCTGTTACAGCCCACACTCGTGTCTGCTAGTATTTTAAAGTAAACTTTAATTAGCATCTTCCAAAGAGTGTGAATAAATTGTTTTATTGTTGTTTTGGGCTTGGTTTTGTTTTAAGGAAAGGAGTGTTTACTCACCAAGGACATGTTTCCAAACTCTTCATCCACGCTAGTCCTGGTTTTTCTGATATGTCACTGCAGAGCTCTGTGTGGTGCTGCTGGTGAGAGCAAGGCTCCTCAGCAGTGGGTTGGGACGTGCTGTGGAGCCACATGCAAGAGCTAGAGTATTTTTGAGTCATGTTGGAGCAATGCTATCAGACTCCTGACGGCCATGTGTCACCCATTTACTAGCAAACTCTTCCAGGAGAGTTGCTTCAGGCTATGTAAATCTGTGTCTGCCCCAGTTTGGGGTAGCAGCTCCTTTACCTGAAGTCTGATGGGCATCGCTTGGCCTCAGTGACCTCAAAGATCTAAAATAACTTGTGTGTAACTGTGCTGCAATCCGGCAACACTGGAGACATCTCCCCTTATTGTAAATAATATCTGAGGTACTCTTTGCAAGGGGTGTTGAGCATGTTTTCCAGCCTTCAGTCCAGAAAGAGTCAAGTGGGTACCCAGTGTGGTCCAGAGATCTGCTCACAGACAGCAAAGGGATGAAAAGGATGTTTTGTACACAGCTGAATTCCTGCAGAATTACTTTACTGCTGAAAATAGGTACACTAATGATGTGTAAGAGTTTCTACCCACCCAGCCCATTTACTGAACTGAATTTGTGAAAGTGGTGGAATAATGGATTGGAAGGGGATGAGCTACAGACCTGTTTGTCCTCTTTGTGGGGAGAGCATTAAGGAAGGGCTGGGAAATCAGGCTGGGGTTGGGGTGTTACCTGTGAGCACTGGCACAGAGTATGGTCCCCACCCCATCCCATCGGTTTTCAGAGGTGGTGTGTGATGTGAGGAAGGTAAACCCACTTTCTTGAATACCAGAGGCAGGGAAAAGTAAACCAGCAGCAGGGAGAAAAAGAGGATAAATTTAAAGGCCTGGTTGGTAAGCAAAATTTTTCAGAGGGAAGGTGTTGCCTTGGGTGAGCTGTGAGGACTCCATTGGCTTTTGCATTGCAAGGAAACGTACTTGAGGCAAATGTGCTGGTATGAAGTATTCAGGCACAGAGATTGAGTCCTTTTAGTTTCACCCATGCATGGCTTCGGTTCCACCCATCTTGATTAAACAAACATACTTGGTGGGGATGAGGCAAGGAAAATCCTGTTCTCTGCTTGTGTTTGTTCTTCCCTCTGCTCTTCCAGCAGGGACACTCGAAACACAGATGGAGATCAAGGCGTTAGGTTTTAACAGATCCAAATCAATTTGATGTGTCCTTAAAAAATCCCACAGTCATTTCCAGTGGCATCCGCAGAGCTGCTAACAGCTGAGTGTGTGCCCAGTCACTACTTGCTGTATGTATTGGTTTTCTCATACTGAAACCATTCTATTCCTGTCATGTGAAGACTTCAAGTGTGGCTTTTTGGTGGCAGCAACACAGAAGCATCTTTAGAAGTGATGTTATCTGGAGGATCACCATGGGAGCAGCAGGGTGGTGGAAACTGGATTGTCAGCTTGTGCTTCTAAAGGACTTGTTCCCAGTTTCCCGGTGAGACCTTTGTCAGTGAGTGCCACATAAAAAGGCTCCCTGTAAGTGGTCAGAATAAGGATAAAGCCTGAGAATCTAAACATCCAATTCTCTGACCCATCAGTAAGGAAAATGAGCTACTTGTACAGCTCAGCCCTCAATCCCTTTCAGCAGTTCTCCAGAAGATACAACCTACTTATCGAAGGAGAATCCTTTGCCTACTGGGAAGGACCAGGGAAGACTTGTGCCCCATTGCTTCGTAATAGGAGATGGGGGGATGCAAGAGAACTGGCAGCCCATGCTGTGCTTACCCACTGGTGTGTGGCAGTGTCCTCATTTGCATGAAAATACCTATTTGAAGACTTGCAAAAATAACAAAAGGCTTCAAAATTGGAAGGATTACTCTTTTTTGACCACTTCTGCTTTATTCCCTCCCCCAGGGTCTCATAGAAATGATGATGGGAACAGACCTCAGGAGGTCTGTAATCCAACCTCCCACCTGGAGCACGACTGTCTCCAACACCAGGTCAGGTCAGCCGTGGCTTTGACGGCCCAAAGCCTGATCACTGATGTGGATGGAGATGCACCTTTCTGGGTGACCTGTGCAGGTCTGTGCTACCCTCATAGTGCAATTTTTTTTCTTGCTACCCAATCTGAACCTCATAATGCACAGTATGTGGCCATTGCCCTTACCTGCCAATACCAAGCAGAGTTGTCCTGTCATCTCAACTCTTCTTCAAACCCTGTGGGCAGGAGCCTATAGAAGGTGACACCAATTTCCCTTTTTTACTGGTTTTGTGTTCAGGAACGATTATTTGTAGTCCTTGGCATTGCTACTGAAGAAGAAAGAGGTTTTCTGTGGCCATGACCTCCTCAGCTGTGGAAAGAGCTGTGCCAGATCCAAGCCCTGCAGGAAGGGTGGGAATGTCCAACCCATGCCAAGTCCATAAGGAAAGCTGGTTTTTTGAAGAAGAGTTCACTTCCTTTCTTCCATGGCTTATTCTACCAAAATTGAAGTGAGAGAATTCAGTAGTTGTTAACATCAATTTTCAGTATAAAGGATAATAAGGGACTGAGCTCTGATTGGGAAGCCCTAATTCACATTCCCAGTCTTTCCTATTATTTTGCCCTTCTTCTGACTTATCTAGTCTGGCTGCTGCATGTTGCTCCATCCTGGGGGAAGCAGAGCACTCAACATGTTGCTCACCTCTCCTGTGACCTCTCTGATGCCACACCTTTGTTGGATGACAGCAGCAAAAACAGCACAGAGAATTCCCAAAAGGGTGAGGACTCCTTAATCCCTTCAGAAAACCAACCTGATACTTCGTGGGTGGGTCCCTGCTAGTCTCAGAGTAAATTAACATCTCCTTCCTTGTCCACAGCTCTCTGCCTTTCTGATCACACTAAAGGCAAGTGCCAATCCCAGGTGCCTCTGGCTTATCTGCCTCCTTGTTTAAAAATGTAGTGCTTCATGGGAACCCTCTTAAAATCCCAGATGTTTCCCCTTTTCCTAGTTCCACATATGGCTATCTAATCCATGGGTCCAGGTGCTTGCCTAGCAGCCAGCAAGAGTCCCCTCATCACCACTGACTTAGAGCAGTTGACAGTTTTGCTCCTTCTTCAATGACCTCCCTCAACATTTTTCATAAGTCTTGTTTCTCTTTGCACTGAATCCTTCATTTGTTTATTTAGCATCTTTCTTCCATCCTGTATTTTGTCACCATGGTACCAAGGCTCCCTGGGGTCAGTATTAGACATTAATCATTGAAATGTTGGAGAATTTGCCTCCATTTTCACAGAAAAAGGCTAAAAGAAGTCAATTTTCCATGTAAGGTGATAGTTTGCAGGTGAGACCAGACTCACAGGCCCCATTCCTCTCTAATCAGACCATCCTTTCCATTTGGGTCTTCAAGAAAGACATGTTCCAGAGGGCAGACCCCAATCCTTGTGTTAAAAAATCTTAACTTTTCCCTGGATTTGTAAGGTTGTGATTTACCAAGCAAGAACATAGCAAACCAACATCTTGCTCTACAGCTTCACCACAGGGATGATTCATATGGACTGCTGATGGCATCTGACATTGCATTTTGGCTGCTCTTCTGGAAAGAGTGAGCCCTTTGTGGATATCAAGTCATTATATGATGAATTTTTGTTTGCTCCCACCTGAACTTAATTCAGGCTCAGGTGCCACACATCTTCATTAATCCTCTTAGTCCTGATTTGGTTGCACCCTCTTACCTGAAAGAAAGGAATTTGATAATGCAGCGATGAAATGAGCTGCAGTGATCTGATGTTCAAACCCGGACAAACAAAACTCTCTTGACTTGCTTGGAGAAAAACCACATCAATTACACTGTCAGTTGTATTTACCTTGCGCAGTCCTGAACCATCCCAAGGCTGGGAAATGTGCTGCCAGTGTCTGGGGCAATGCCTCTGTGGTTAAGGATGTGTCCTGGTTGCTGGAAGGGACTGGAGGCACAGCACACAAAGTGGGATCCGTGGGCTGAACGAGACTGTGGGAATACCGAGGAGAAAATGCCATAAAATCTGATTGAATTCAGTAAAGCACATTCTGTAAATTTGGGCTTGCTGGGGGGGGAAAAAAAAAGAGAAAGAAAAAAAAGAACCTGTTGAAAAGGAGGAGTTTCCAGAGTTCCTGGAGTGTTAGACACTGCCTGCATTCCTGTGCCATGAGAGCAGTGTAGCCCAGAAATACCCACTTTGTTTGGTTTTCCCCAGCCTTTACTTGTTGCTCGTGGCCAGCAATTTGCACTGTAGAGCAAATTTCTCCTCTCCAGCTCCTGCCTGAGAATGGAAACTGGGCCACCTGCAGCAGGCTGGCTGTGTGCCTGTGCAGGGAGCAGAGGGAAGGCGCCCTGCTCAAGCCCTGGACTTGCACCACCCTTTGCTCTCATCTCTTTCCCCAGCACTGCTGGTGTGTCACCTCCCTGAGCTCCGAAATCTGCCCTCGCAGCTCCCAAAGCCCTCTCTGCCAAGGCCACCAAGCAGCAGATAAGGAGGGTATTGTTGGGTTGTCGTCGACCATGGCACATTCAGTGGGGAAAATTAAAACAGACACATGAGAGGATTAGGTGTCAGAAAATGTCTAATTATGGCTTATGAAATTACCAGCTCGGTGGCTTATGAATGGAAACATGCAGAGGAACCCTGTTATCGGTGCAGTCTCCAACTTACCCCTGAAAGCCTGATCTCCAGAGAAGAGGGAAGGGAGCAAACCAACCAGAGCAGTCCTCTATGACTGTGGAAGATGCAGACAGTCCAGAACCCCTCATGTCATGTTCCTTGGGAGCAGTGTGTGCCCCATGTTTCAGAACAGCCTGTCTCCTAGAGGACAGGAAAAGACACGCTGCTGTTCCCTACACAGATCCTGCCTGCCCACTCTTGTCTCCATGGAGCACATGATGGGGATTGATGCTGTTCTTCACACAGCCACAGTGCCCAAAGGCTGTGCCTGCATGTCGAGCGCTCCAAGAATTTCAGACAGAGGCCTTTACCCCTCCAAATTTAATGGCTTAATGGTTTTGATTTGATTGTTGTTTAGGGACACATAATAATTTGATACTTCTCACTTTGAACAATTTTCCATGAAATGCATGGATGACAGTGACTACATTTTGCCCTCATCTTTGGGCACAGTAAGTTTTATGGTACAGCGGCTGTATGTTTGTAGCCTGTAGGGCAAAGCCTGTCCCCAGAGCTGTCTCCCAAGGCATGGCAAGGCCATGGTGTGAGTCCTCAGTAGGTTATTACCTGCTTCTCCAAAGGTATTGGAGATTTGTCAGGTTTTGTATGCATGTGAAATGCATACAGACAAATGAAAAATTATCAAGGTTTTTACCAGCAACACCTTGAAACCTTTCAAAATAAGTGTTTCAGGGAAACCTCAGTGCAACAACAGGAAAACTAGGACTACTTTTTTCAAACTTTTTGCAAGGTAGCCAAAATTTGTCCTTTGATTACCTGCTGGCTGCACCCTTAGCTATCAGAGGTCCTGTAAGCCTTCCTCTTGGTGACTAATATCCCATGCCTGGTACATTGGATACACCTTCCTGACTGCTCAGAAGCTGTGCAGAGTCTGAGGACCAAACCTTGGATCAGCTCACCTTGGTATCACACAGACCACACATGCAATACCTTTTCCTCATAGTGACTCATGAAAATAGGTGTGCCCTCAGCTTCTTTTGGAGCATTTAGCTGGAATAACTCAAATGGAATGGGAACGCCTTATACCTTGCCTTGTGTGCTTACACTGGTCTTGCCAGAGCAGTGGTGGAGACCCAGAGTTTTAGTCCTACCTTAGAGAGATTCTGGGCACAAAGTTGCATGGGGAATTGTTCAAACTAGGTTGTTTTATGGAAAGTAGTGTTTGGTCATTTTGTGTTTAAAATAGATTGCAAGGTACGTGTATCCCTGGGGTTCAAATCTCTATCCTTTGATTTTTCTTACCTGTGCAAACCTGATGAGTGTTTTGCTCAGCTTTTCTGTGCCATTTCCTATAATGCCTTAATTTTGAAACAAAGATGAAGTTCTCTTAGAGAAAATCCCTGGGCTGCTACAGTAGGTACGTAGCCTGGACCACTACCAACCCACACAGTAATCAGCCAGAAAATCTCAGTAATAACTTTGAGAGCAACAGAAATACAGCCTGTCAGATTTATGGTGAAGCTTCCTCTTTTGCTTTGGTGCAAAGTTGTGGGGTTTTTCCACTAAAAATTACCTTTTTCATGTGCACATCTGCTTTCCACCCCAAATCTTGGTATTTATATATCACACTACTGACAACCAAGCTGCTCTGGATGAAAACCAAAGAATTTTTGTGCAAAATAACATTAGCATGTCCCATGGGAGCTGTGGTTTTCTCTACCTTCTGCTTCCATTCTCCTTTCCTGACCAAATTTTATTGCAACCTGCAGCTCCCAGGATGTGCTCTGAGCTTTCCCAGACAGAAAGAGTGGATGTGCTAAGCTAGGAAAGTCTTTACCTTTTGCGATCTTATGAATTTAGGTGAAAAAACTTTGACTACAATCAAAAAGTGGAAAAAATAAAAGCCTTAGGGGGCAAAAACTGAAGCCTAGTGACACATATTTGAGTTACACTATTTCATTGAAAAATATTTTTCTCCTGTGTAAAATTCTGATAAAACCAAAATTGCATATCAGCACTTGCTGGAGGAAAATACCTTTTCCTCCTGTTTTCAGTCTAGAATAGACACTCCTATAAAAAGAAAGAACTTTCCACTGTAGTTGACTTATGTGGAATTTGAACAACCCAACCAAATGTATCAAAAACCTTCGAAATATTTAATAGAAAAGTTGTCTTGAGTTTCATAATGTTTGTCCTGCATCCTGAAATTTGGGGAAGTATTTTGATACCTGAAAAGTTTATCTGCAAAACTCTTATGTCAGATGTGTAGCTGGCTGAAATCAATGTTTCTCCACTGACTTGGGTGCTGCAGTGATTTACAGTGTCATGCTGTGGTTTGAGCTCACAGTGTGTACAGTCATCAAAACTGGGGACTCCTCAATACACCCCAACTTCTGCTGCTTTCTTTTATCACTGTGGGAAAAGTGGTACGATGTGGCTACAACTCTTTACAGAAGTATGTATTTTTTCCTTTAAGGGATAGTATTTTAAATTTTTTGTGCCTTTTTTTCTTTAAGTTTCACTTCTTTTATTTAATATTTTTAATTTAGCTGTCTCCACAGTGGTGGCTTTCTGGCATTTAACTGAGTTTGGTGAATTATAGCAGGTCTGCTGACATAATGAGAACTGGGTGTATCCTAGTCCCATCCGAGAAAAAAATAGGCTTTTCTTCACTTACAGAGTTCTTCTCGGAGTCAGAAAACAATGCGCTCAGCTCTGCCAATCCATGGAAATCACTGGTTGTGTTTATCCAGCAATTAAAGGGGGATTACAGCTGCCTCGGAGCTCGGCATCCCGTCCCCTCCCCTGCACACACCAGCAGCTCAAAGCCACATTGTTCCCTGTCAACGCCAGCCTGGGGACAAGGTGGGTCGTGAAGATGGGAAAGGGTAGGTCTGCCAGGGAGTGGGATTAAAAAAAAAAAGAAAAAATAACAAAAAAACAAAGGGAAAAGGGTGGGGGAAGGAATGATCGTCATGTTTCCTTCTTCCCAAGCTGTTTTGTGTGTCCATCCTTGGTGCAGGGCAGCAGGAAGGGAAAGGTCCCTTCCAAGCACACCGGGCACTCATCCTTCGGGGGTGCTGTGCGAGGTGCTGTGCTGCACCTGGGCACGGGCTGTGCTTGCCCTGGGAGTGCTGACTGGGCTGAAGGACTCCCTTTGGGGGTGGCATCCCGGGGCTCCTGCCCTCGCACAGGGATGGGGTGGATCGCGCGTCTCCTTCGGCAGGATCCCCCTCGGGCTCCGTGCGGTCACCAGCGGAGCCGCATTCCTGCTCCCCATGGAAACAGCCTCCCGTAGTGCCCATCCCTGCCCAGACAGCCTTAATCCTCGCTTTGCAATCACCCTGAGGAGCCTCCGGCTCTCTTATCAGTGAGGATCTTTTTTTTGGCAAATATTGACGAGAGGCTGCTGTGCAGAAGGGGCAGCGAGCCGGGAGAAGGTGCTGGCAGGGACAGGAGGGGGGTCGGGGTGTCCCTGCAGTGTGTCTCCTGTCACCCTCCTGTGTTTGGGAGGTCTGGTCATGCTCCCACAGGTTGCAGAGAGAAGCGGAGGAGGAGACCCGGGCGCTGGGGACAAGGACACAATGGTTGGTGCCACCTTGGACACGGAGACTCCAAGTGTGGGACTGTGAGAAAAGCTCGAGCAACTGATGAGAGATGATCCCACCAAGACAGTCTTGGACAGACCAGCAGGAGTCAAAATGAGTCAGGAGGCGCTTCGTGCCCGGCCCCTCCGTGTGCGGGAGGTGCGTGTTGGTGCACATCGGGCTGCACATCCCAGAGCTCCGTGCTCTGAGGGCTCAGGTTTGGAGCTAAAATTCGTATCAAAACCTGTGCTCACCCCACCCACAGGGCACACGAGGTTTGGGCAATCTCTAAAAAAAAAGGTAGAGATCTTCAAAGGGATTGAAAAGGAGCACCCCACTACCAAAAAAACCCAAACAACCCAAACCCTAAAAACAGACTGTGGGAAAATAATCGGTTCTGTCCCTGCTTTTGATCTGACCTTGTCATGGCTACAGATACACAAAACTCGAGTGCCTCACTCCTAAAAATGACAGCACCTAGGGCCATGAATGTCTGTGCATACAGGTGTAAGCTTACTTTTTTTCTTTTCCCTCTGCAGTGTGCAGCCATCATTCCTTATGAAGGAAAGGTGAATGTGAAAGCTCAAGGGGCTTTGTTACCTTGCTAATGGTATGTAAAATAACTGGGGGCCTGAGAACCATTGAGCTGGAAGCAATAATCAGCCTGTGTGATAACATCCCACTCCCTGGACAGGCAGCATCAAGAGCATCTGTGGAAATGAGTTGATGCTACGTAGTCCATTACAGTAAGTAAATGATATCTGGACCCTTTCACAGCATTTGTTGGCTCTCTACATCTCCCTCTATTGCTCTTCCACACTGCAAACTCATCAGTGGAAAAGATGTGCCTCCCCTTGTTAGGAAAGGTCAAGGGCCATTAAGGTTTTGGGTTAGTTCTGAAGTCCCCTTGCCACACAAAAAATCATGGCATAGTTTGGATTGGAAGAGACCTTTAAAGGCCATCTAGTCCATGCTATCTTCAACTATATCAGGTTGCTCAGAGCCCTGTCCGATCTGATCATGAATGTTTTTCAGGGATGGGGTATCCACCAAATCTCTGGGCAGCTTGTCCTTCTCTGGGACATCCCATGTCCCTTCTTCTAACAGGACAGTGCTGGTTATAGAGGTAACACTTAACTATCATAAACCCTGGTAAAGAAAAACTACATCTTCTTGGCTTTTGCCTCAGCTTTGTGTCTCCTGCCTGCAGCAGCGGCAGTGCCCAGCAGACTGTGGCTTGCAGGGGCATCTAGTGGCTGAATACTGCAGGAGTGATCAGGGCCATGCAATAATTCCCTTACCCTCCTCTGATATCAGCTCTCTTCTCCTTACTCAGACAGGTTAGTGATCTATAGTCGGCACCTGGAGGTCGCTAACGTTGCCAGTAATCTGATATAAAAGATATCCCTCTTGCCATTTCCCCCCAGCCCTTCTCCAAATACCTCTTTCAGATAAGAAGCACAACTTTGCAGGCGGCTTCAATCCTCCTTCTGCTGAGGGTGTGGCACTAAGTCTCAGTGGTGGGGACATCCCTGCACATGTTGCTGTGGCTCCATGCACTCTGAGGAGCTGCTGCGAGGAAGCCTGGACACAAACATCAGTTTGGAGGAAGCCTGCTACTGCTCCAAAGTTTTTGCTTGTGTGATTTATTTAGCTTAGGCATATCTCAGCCTAAAAAGACCAAAGACATCACAGAATTGTGTGGAAGAAAGAAAAAACATTGTGTGATGTTTTGCAAAGCCAGAATTGATACAGGTGATGAGGACCAAATCTGCTGTTGCTGGCAGTGAGAAGTCCATGGGGAGTGTGGCACTACAGTGCCTGTGGCCATGCCCAGCCTCAGGGGATAGGAGGGGCTGGGTACACTGTGGTGACACCAAGCACTCTATTCACTGTCTTTAAACCCTGAGAGGACGATACCTGTGTCAAACGCTCCCTGAAAGTAAAAGTGCAATATAGCGTATTGGAGGCTGATAAACAAGGCTCTTTTGTGACTCATGTCTCCTGGATTTTATAGGAAAATGCACATAAAAGCAATTACTGGGGTGTGAATTATTTCATTTCTTAATGGCCTGACAGCTTTGACAGCTTCTAGCTTGTTAACTATCACAAACCCTCTTGATCTCCCAACTTTAACATGACTTTTAATTATACTTTCATAGGAGTAAAAGGACAGACAATCTGCAGTCTGGTTTCCATTCAGTCAAACTTATTTAAAAAACAAGGGAAACTTTTCCTCCTAGTGAGTTGGATGACTAATGGGGTTTAAATATATGTTTAAAAAAACTCCATAGGTAGTTCAGAGTTTGTATGATCATAGGGTGGAAAACAAAAAAACCCCTCTTTTAATTCAGAATTTAAAAATTAAGAAATAATTTGATCCCCACAGACCTGAGTTCCAAAAGCCTTTGTGACGTTGCCTTGCTGTGAGGGCAGTAAGCTGCACTACCTCACCTGGGAGATCCTTTTCCTTTCCAAAAACATGGACTTGCCTTCCTGGTCCTGCCAATGCTCAGCAGCATCTTGGCCCCCCTGGCCCATATTCCTCCTGCTCGTCCCCTGATCCCAGAGCAAAGCCAGCACTAAAATGCTGGATGTATTAAGAATTACAGAGAACTTGGCAGCTGTAGGGATGGATATCACGTGCTCTGAAAGATGTGAGCTGGAAATCAGGAAGGTTATACTAAAATTACAGTAAAAGCCGCAATGAACAAAGTTACAAAATAAGTTTATTGTGTTCTTCCAGAACAGTCATTTAACAGTTAGGAGTGACCATGTTTGTATAATCTATTTTCTTTTTCCTTGTGTATGTACATTAAAACATATTCTTTAATGAAAATATCATGATATCATAAATATTGTATTTTTCTATCTGACCAATTATAAGCATCTCTTACAATATTGGAAAAGAGGAGCATATATGACCAGAAGGGCTCTGGAGTTGCAGAGATATTAAATAGACCCCATACATCAGTTGTTTGTTGGTCTGGCTAGTGACAGGTCGCTGTTTATCTTATGATAAAATAGTGTGTGTTAGGGAAATGCCTCTCCCAACTGCATTTCTAGAAAATGTTTTTGTAGAGAGAAAATATAAAGAAAAGGTAAGATGAGAAAAGGAAAAAAGAAAAAAAGTAACTTGAGAAATTCAGGGGCAATAAATCACCACACCAGATGGTATTCATCTGTGAATGCTGTGCAGAACTATCAATTTTAAAAAATTGCACAGGAGTGTGCCATTAAAATGCAGACATAATATCTGCCCAGTTTCACTGCCCATCTTTGTGGTGCCTGGGCAGGTACGAGGTGACTTGGTTCCACCTGCCAACATCTCTAGAAGCCTCACAACCCACTTAGTGTCCCCACTGCAGCCTTGGAAACTTGATTCAGTGGGCTATGTGTCTATTTACTTACTAATTCTCTTAGTCATAGTGAGGAAGTGCAACTAAATAGGAGTATTCTGATTCATACTTTTAAAATCCAAGAGATACTGATTTACAATGATCTTTCTGCCAAGCAATACTCCTGCAGAGAAAAATGCTTTATATCAAGCTCACATGCCTT
Organism: Campylorhamphus procurvoides; assembly: GCA_013396655.1. NCBI lineage: Eukaryota > Metazoa > Chordata > Aves > Passeriformes > Dendrocolaptidae > Campylorhamphus > Campylorhamphus procurvoides. The sequence continues at coordinate 1,260,117 of WBMV01000858.1, forward strand.
TCATCCTAGGTTTTGGAGGGCTTTTGGCTGCATTGGCCCTGTGTGTGAGCAGGCAGCCTGTGAGCCCCCTACTTGTGGTCCTGGAGGTCAGGAATGAAGCCTCATGTTGCCATCAGTGTGTGATCCATCAGTCTGTGATCCACTGGAGGATACTTTTGCTGTCAGGTCCACTCTACAGACCCATCCTGGCCACTCTGAGAGGGGGTCTTCAGGTAATTCCCATGGCTGGAGTACATTGGGAAGGAAATAACATGGCTTAATCCAGTCTTGGGTCTGCAAGATCAATGAGAAAGCATTCCCAGCTGGTCGGTGGGAGCTGCTTGTGCTCCCAGGGAAACATGTTGAGTAAGGACCAAGCTGTAAAATACTGGTAGGTTCAATCAGTGTGCTAGCTACAAGGAAAACAACCCAGCTTGATCTAATTTGGGAGTTTTAGCAATTCTTTGAAAGCAAAATGATGGACATAAGGGAATCCAAGCCAATATGCAGAAGGTAACAAAGAGATTATGAAACTCACACGGAGAGCCTGGGAAATTGCAGCCTGCACAAAGTGGGAGGTCAGTGACATTAAGCAAACCCTCTCATCCCTGGAATCTTATTTTCTCTGCTCCTTACTTTGCGGATCACAGTGTGAGGATAAATTCTGTAGAAGTGTGAAGGTAGGGCAGGTACACAGTTGAATAACAAAAGGGATCCTTTCGCTTGGTAACCTGGGATGTGGTTCTGTTGCCATTTAAGATTTGGTAGAAAAAGGGAAAATAAAGACAGCTGTGGTGGTGGTGCACAGGCGTTTCTGCTCCTTGCACTTGGAGCTCCCTGCTATGCTGGTGACACAGCATTACAAGTGGACTGAGAAATGGGGCCTTGGGGACCTAGCAGGGAGAAAGGGGGAGTGGTGTGTGCATGTGGGGATGCAAACCAAGCTGGGTGAACTTTTTGTATTGGCTTAATTGGGAAAATATTTCCCCTCTTTGAGTTTGAAGTGGGAGATTCTGGCTTCATGCCCTGTGAGCCCTGTTTAGAATATATTCAGAGTGTGGGTACTGGTTTTTAATACTTAATAAAAAAAGGGTGTTGTTTCATTCTCCAGTCAAAAAATGATGATTTGTAAAGAAAAGAAAATTGATTTAAAGGCCACAAGAACAAATTGAGGGGTCAATTTTGACTTTAATTCCAACAATTAATTAAGGAACTCTTCTGGAGAGGTTTGTAAAATGAATATTGATCTCAGATCTCAGGCACTCTGCAGTCATGTCGCTGTCCTGGTTTATATTCTCCCATTTTGATTTATGGATTGGGTTTAGCAACAGCAGAGCTACATGACAGGACAGCTCAGCAACAACCCTGCAAGTGCTCATCCCAAGATCACAGAGCTCATCTGTACAGCAGAGCCAGCATATTTGAGTGGAATAAGCCATGCAGGTGTCACATTCAGTGAGTGCTTTGATGGCCAGGTGTCATCTACTGCTGTCCTGCCCCAGCTCTCCCTCCTGGCTTCCAATAAACGTTCATCTGAGCAATATTTTTGTCTGTGTAACTAAAATTAACTAAATTCTGCATTGTTGGGAAGGCAAAAACACATTTGATATTGGAAGATGCAGAAATAGTCAATAGCCAGTTGATAGCTGGGGAAAGGTCTGGAGCACAGGACTGCTGAGGAGCAGCTGAGACAGCTGTAATTGTTCATCAAGGAGCAGAGGAGGCTCAGGAGGGGCACATAACTCTCTACAGCTCCCTAAAAGGAGGCTGTAGGGAGGTGGGGGTCAGTATCTTCTCCTAGGTGGTCAGTATCTTCTCCTAGGTAACAAGCAACAGGAAAAGAGGAAATGGCCCTAAGTTTCACCCAGGGGAGGTTTACACTGAATATTAGGAAGTATTTCTTCACTAAGGCAGTCCAGGGAAGTGGTGGAGTCATCATCCCTGGAGGGGTTTGCAAGATGTGTGGATGTGGCACCTGCAGACATGGGGTATTGGTTAACAGTTGGACTCAATGATTTTTGAGGTCCTTTCCAACCTTAACAATTTTACGATTTTAAAGGAAAATTGTCTGTAGAAGGATTGCGAAGGTTGCTTCAGCTTTTTGGGCTGTTTTGGTCAGTTGGGTTGGGATTCCTTCGTGGCAGGGCTGAGTTCTGTCACTACCAGGTGTCTCTGATGGCTGAAGAAGGGGTGCTCAGGGTGGGTGTGGGGAGGCAGAAAGGCTCCTCCTGGTGGGTTTGGTCCACTTGGGTGTCCTGCCCCACAGCATGGGCACTACAAGGCTGGGCAGAAGTAGAACCTTCACTCCTGAAGAGTGTGCCTTTTCTTTTCTTCCTGCCAATATCCCATCCCACGCCATCCGTGGCAATAAAAAGGAAAGTCCTGAAATACTTACAGAAAATTGGAGGGGGGAAAAACCCCCAAAACAACAAAATTATCTCATAGGTGATATTTTGTTCTCTTTTCTGTATTGTCTCTCTTCTTCCCACTCCTTATGAACACTTGTTTTAGGCCAACGGATTTCAGAAGTGTGGGTTTGGAGTGATGGACAGAGCTCTGTTTTCTGCCTCTGCTGTACCATAGGCAGAAAATTTTAGGAATTAGGAATTTAGGTTAATCTGAAGAGCTGCCCTTAGAATTTCACCAGTTTCCCTTCTTGCAGTTGCCCTTTATAGTGATTACAAAGCACAGATTTCTCCAGCCAGGTGAGATGAGTTTACCAGGAAAATTGTCTCGCCTAGGGATAGTTTGGTGACACAAGAACTGCCTCAACATTTGCAATCCTACAGTAAGTCACAACATCAAATGAATTTCTATTGTAACCTGGACCTAAACTGAGTAGCGTCAGCTTTAACAATATTACCACATGTAGAAGCCTGGAAGTAAATTTTCAGCCTCAGAAAATGTTTCTACCTGCTCAATAGAAATCATGTTCATTCTTTGTGAGAGTATAATCAGATTAACAGGTGAGAGGTATTTAGCATGACTTTAGGAGATTAGCTGGAATTCTGGTCACAGTAGTGTGTAAGCAAAAATCAAGGATTTTACCACTGGGAACTGCTGTGTGGCTGAAAAAGTACCCCTGACTATGAAATACACCTGATATTTAGTGTCTTACTGTTTTATTTACTACTGTGTTTACAGCACACCCAGCTAGTTAGGGAACTACTTACACAACATATTTTATGTTTGGAGATACTCAGTATGGCTATAACATTATTTTTAAGGGCATGCAAACATACTGTGTTAATGGCATTGTATGCACTCGAGTTCCCCCTGGAAAAAAACCAAATAAATGCCCATTTTCTGAGTAGACTCAATCATCTCATCCTGAGTTGTGTAGATGAGCTACACAGCTCAAACTGGTTGACTTCCTGGCACTTGATGAGAACCATTTAAAAGGATAAACTTGGAAAGATCAATACCCCTTATATACTGTAAGTGATGTAGCACCAAGTACTTCAGGGCTGTTAAAAATTCTGTCATAAAGAACTGCTAGGAAATAAACAAAAGGGGCAAAACCCTACACAGTGGTGCTAGGGACTTAGTCCCATTTCGTTGCATGGAGCATTTACCTACAGAGCTGGGAGCTGCTGATAATCTTTCAGGCAGCTTTTGCTCAGGTTTTATTCCTGATTTATATAGGTTGCAAGGAGAACAGTATCAGATGGAAAGCTTGCGAGCAGATAGAGATGAGAAGAGGCACCAGGGAGAGAGGCACCCATGTGTGTGTTTATCCATTTATGAAAATGGGGAATCCAGAGGCAAACAGGCTCAGCAGTCCCTCGGTGCAAGTAATTGAAAGTGAGCGCTGGAAACACACACTCCTCTTTCATGCTCCAAGGGTTAATAGTCTTCTGGGGCACTTAAGACAAAGCTCCTTTGAGATCCACATGATATCCCTTGCCTATCTTTCAGCCATTACTTTGTTTCTCCTTTCAGTAAATTCTTGTTATTTAGGACAGAGTGGTGTTTTTTTCCCTGGCAAACTCATGCTGGCTCACCCGTTGCATATTATATTCATCAAGAGGCTCTAGTGCTTTCCCTAAGGATCTTTGCTGCTATTTTTCCTGGTAGTGTAAGGAGGGACTGGGAGTCCTGGAAGAATCGTTAGTTCATTTCGAGAGGATTGATATGGACCTGGCCTTCTTCCAGTCTCTCCGCTGTAGAAATTGTAATTTATCATTGAAAAGCACATATTATTTTTGTTAGCTGTTCAGCTACTTCACTATTGGTTCCTTCAACTTTTCTGGATGGATGCCATGGAAACCTAAATGATTTATTATAATTTAGTGGTTGGTATTGAGCAAGCACCTTTTTGTCACTATCTGTAGATCTCCATCAGCTCTTGGCATGGCTCAGAGCAGCTCAGCCCTGACACCCGGGTGGGAGGGATGGTAGGGTCTGACATATACAACCAGGTCTTCAACTTGTTACTCATTGTCTAAATGACTCTTCCTTCTTTGTTTGGGGGCACTTCTTGCTGTGGTATTGCCATGGAAATAGAAAAAAGAATAGAGACTGAAGACTCATCAGTGCCTTTTCACTGAACCCTCCCTCCTTATTGATGTTCACAGACCTTCTTCTGGTTGCCTCAGATATTTTCTTCAGCTCAGTAGAAGAATCTCAGCAGAAATATTGCAATAAAAGAAGCACTGGCTCGGTGCTGGCCTGTTGCATGTAGGAACACTACATGTGCTACACCAACAAATTTGTCAGCCAGAGTGATGCAACCATTGTGCTGCCACCTCACATCTGCAGGCACCTATGGACAGGCAATGTGTAGCACTCATGATGCTGCCTTATATTAACAGCAGCATGGCCAAGGAATACAAGACAGCAAACTTTCTCTCCTGAGATAATTTTTCTGATGCAGACACCAAGACAGACATTTATACGAGAAGATGCAGATCCCTGAGGCTGATCATAAAATATTTATATGAAGAGACCACAGACCAATAAATTTCAGTTATAAATGTTTACAGCTGAAGGTAGTAATAAATAACCTTCCAAAAGCAATATTTCAATTTGCACTTATTGTACTTTACTACAAGTTATATTTTCAGGAAACAATAATAATTATAGCAGGACATGGAATTAGCTCATGTTTAATGAATGATTACCCAGTTTAGTTGTGATCATTATAACATCAGGGCACAATTAAAACTGTGAAATGTTGATTATTCTGAAGAGAGATGGGACTGTTTCTCTATGGCTACAATTTTTATGTCCAACCAATGCATAATCTGTTCATTAAGTTGTGACTGAGGTGGGTACACTTTAATAAATTTGTCAGATGACTCCTAATTCTTGCATTTCTAGTCCTCTAGCTTCAGCTGTGCAGGCTGCATGTGGTCTTTGACAACAGAGGGTTACAGCCAGGAGAAAATTTCTCTACAGTGAGCTTAATGGCCATCTCCTACTGATTTGCAAGAAACCAAGTTCTGATCATTGCAGCTTGTTCTACTCCTTCCCCTCCCATGTGCCCACTGCACCCAGCGTGGCTGCTCTTTACTTAGGGCAATACTGTCATCACCTTTAACCTGTGTGTCTCTTGCAGGGCAAGGCATAGCTTTGTTTCAAGTTGTCATCTTGCAATTAAATGCTTGGGATGAATTTCAAAGAGAAATACCTTATCTGGTGACACAGATGGAAAGACTGTATCAACATCTATCTTGGGTTGATTCAGGCTTACCTGGTGCAAGTGGAGTGGTTTATGCCACCTACAAATGAGTCACTCCTGGTGCAAAGCAAGCACCTGCTAATAAATTTGGTTGTCTGTCTCATCTTCTGACCCGTGACAGCGGCCAATAAGCTCTTTACAGAAGGGAAGAACTCATGAGTTGTCTGTCTGGCACATCAACCTCAGATAGGGATAATGGTTACAAATAACTCAATGTTGCCTTTGCATACAAGCTGGAGGACTCTTATCTAACCCAAACCTCTAACACATGGGTTTCCCCTGGCCTTAGGAATGGCAGCTGCACAAAACTGTTCAGCACAGTCCTCCAGCTCCCGTGGCCAGTGCAGAGACAGGGAGAGACATCTGCTAAGGATATCTCCACCCTTGTCATATGATGCTGTGATTCTTCTCCTAAGGGGACTTCTTGCTATGATTCTGCTCCTGAGGAGACTTCTTGCTTGTTGTTGACTCTAGGCAGCACTCTGCAGTAGTCTCTGACTGATGTGTTCACCAGACAGACAGCTCTTGTGTGGCTAAATATGATGAGATGGCATCTTCTGAATGAGTGTCCCCTGCCTAGTTGCACGTTGATAATTTTTCTCCTATTATTTTTTCTGTCTTTCACCAGTGCTCTGTGTCTGGCTGCCTTTCTCTAGCCCATGTCTCTGTGGAAAAAAACCCTGACTTTGGCCTGAAATGTGTTCTTGACCTTTCCCGTGGCAGACATGACATACTGCGAGGGTAGATGGGAGCTGTGGACAGGCTGAACCACAGTGCAAGGCACCTCCAAAGCCCTTCAAAAAGTAGGTCTCAGCAATGTCTTGGCCAGTCTGGTATTCAGGATACCCTTGGATATATGGAGATGCTTTTGAAGTGAGTCACCTCTCTGACTTCAAGCAGGAGTCTTCATGATAGTGCTAGTTTAAAGACATGGGTGAAATAAGGTCTGCAAGGACCAAGTATGGTGTTGAACAGGCCACCATAGCTAGCAGGACTAACAGAAACCTCAGGTCACGTAAGCATAGAGCAGAAACAACTTATTAAGAAACCTGCACATATCAATGCCACCTGCAAGCTGAGCCAGGTTGCTCCATGTCTGGTTGGATTATCTGAGAGAAAATGAGATGGCCACAAGTACAGGAGAGGGTTTACTGGTAATATGGGAGAAGTGACTGTCTCCTAAGTGAGAGGTACCAGCAGTCTGTAATTTGGACAACTTTGTACAGTTTTTTGCAGTTAATAAATGTTACAAGTGTTTCCCAGACAATGTCTATTGGCAGGTGCTAAATTGCTTCACTTGCTCCTCTTGAAGCTAAGCTGTTTGGAGACTGGGAAGGGGCAGCGATGGAAAATTGGTGAGAATGAGTTTACTTTTCCTACATTCTTCCTGCTGTTTGGTGAGCTCCCTTGTCTCTCTCTCTCTTTTTTTTTTTTCCTTCTTTTCTAAGAGAGAGCACAAGAAGGCTGCTAAATTTCCCCCTCATATTTCACATCTCCCCTCATAACTACCTGAGATAAATTTAGATGGGAAACCAAACCGGTCGGGTTGCCTTTTGGGGGAGAGCGACCCATCTGCAGGCTTTGATCTTCTCTATGATGTTTGGAATGTGCAAGGAGACAGAAAAAGGAGAACTGGGCAAATATTTGAAAGCCCTCTGTGACAGCTCTCTTTAGTACTTCACCCAAGAGCCCTTTGGAGAGCTTTCAGCTGCATTGTCTCAGAAGTGGCCCTGAAATGGGCAGATGAAGATGGCAAGGCAAGACTAAAAGTAAGGCCGTGGCTGCCCTCCACACTTCTGAACAAGCTCTTGCATAAGGTTGTGCCCCTTGTACTCCAAAAAGGTATTTCAGGCAAATTTTTCCCTTTACGAAAGCAGAGGGTCCTTCCAAAAGCACGTGGGCAGCTCTGCTGCTCTCAAAGTCAAGAGCACAGTTGAATTCTTTGGCGTTTGGGACCTTGGAGTAGATTTGAGATCGTGTGCTTTGCACCTGCCCTCCCAAAATGAATCACTTGGGGTTCTTGTTCAGCTGCTTTTCAGTAGCTTTGTGCAGGACAGCGAGACAGATGGAAAAATGGGCAGAAATGATGAAAATATTAATACATTTCAGGTTCTCATTAATTATTGAATTACTAATTCACTTATTGAAGGATAATTATTAATATTTATAGCATCCAGATTGCTAAGGATAGATTAACCATGATGGCATAATTTAGCAAATATTTTTAAAATAAACCATTTAACAAATAACATTTCCACCATTTTTCCATCTTAAAAAAAAAAATAAGTGTGAAGGCCTCATGAATATATGCAGTCTTTTATGATTTTAAGGCATGCTTCTGAATATTTTATTATTATTATGGATTGCTTTATTGCAGATTTTCTCCTCAGGTTATTTCCCAATGAACTTACACACTCTCTAAGGCAGAAAGAAACCTATGGCAAAATAAGCTTATAGTAACAGCACTATAAATCCACGGTGTAAGTACAGTAGTAAGTAAATGAATAATATGGCTCTATTTCTTTCTACTGATTTATCTTTCTGAAGTCTCTGTAGCACAGTGATTGATGTATATGAAAACCATTTAGCACATATTAAACTGGGGAGTCAAAATATTATTTTAAAGTTTTCCAAGATGTATTGATCCAAATTTATGTCAGAATCTCTTGAAAGGTTACGTTGGTCCATGTTTTGCAATATTCGTTTCTCATTGTAAAAATTCCTATGTGACATTGCAGTAAAATCTAACATATATGTGGGTGCCAAAATGCAAAATTCCACAAATTTCTGAAACAAAACAAAGAGTGAAATTTGCAGTTTCTGCAAAATATCAGATTCATAAAGGCTTGTTTGGACTTCTTTATTAATAAAAAGTTTTGTTAGTATTTTTATCCCCAAAGGCTTATTTTGTTGGAAAAAATGGTTTTGGGGTGAGCTTATTCCACCTGATGTTACAGCAAGCCTATGCCTGTCAAATTCTTAAGGCAGGAACTCTTCCACCAGATGTTTGCTGGGAGTGATATTATGTTTTCTCAAAGGAATTTAACTGCAGTTCATAGGGGAAAATGATTCTTCAGCTTCACTCACAAAAACATCCTGTCAAAAATAGACGTGAGTTCTTGTTATTTATATTACTGAAGTAGTGAATGGCCTTGCCTGAGAACAGACTGTTCCAGCCTCAGAGAGTACCAAATTACAGGGGGAGGTGGTCTTTGCCCTGAAGAACCAACACTGGAGGTAAATGAAAGAGACAAGGAGAAGGCAACAAATGGAGCATCCTAAAACTGCCACACAGAAGTGATGGAATACAAGTGGCAAACCTGAGCCACTTTCCAGTGAATCCCACCGTTTTCTGTTCATCTTTCTTCTCCATCCTTCCTCTTGGCAGCCAGAAGGGGCTTGGGATGTGCTCCTGGTGACAAGAAGTAGAAAATTCCTACTGTGCTTCGATGTTTGTGTGGAGAAATGAGCTTATTAAGGAAGAAGACCTAGAAATGTTCCAGGTTGTACCTTGTAACTCAGCTGAAGATGAGATGATAGGGAAGGAGGATGACTAAATTTATTCAGTCAGTGGGTGGACATTCCTGTCTTGCAAACCATGATGACTGATCCATCATAAAAAGTTGGGCTATCAAATTGCTATTTAGCAGATACAAGCTGAAACACCTCTTGTACATCTAAAATGTTGCGCCTCTGCAAGGCATGGGGGTCTAAGCTGGCCAGCCTTGTGTGATTGCTTTAGTTACCTCTTCATAGGCATGGCTAGTGAGGCTGGTCCTTTAGGAGGTCATCTACCCTGAAGGTCATAGAGGAAGCTGGCTTGCAGCTTCATTTTAATTAAATGTGTCTAGTATAATTTATTTAGTCAGGGTGAAAAAAAAAACCCTAAGTGAAAATGTGCAAATGTTCCAAATCATCAGAATAAGTTTCTAATTTCTTTGTTAGTGCCCTTTTCAAGGTGCATCTGCCACTCCATGTGACTGCGCTGGACTTCAGTTTCTTCTGCCCCGGGTCATATCACAGCTGTAGAGTCTCTGCCATTTATTTACTGGAGGTTATGTAGAGTTTGCCAATAATATTTCCTTGCTTAAAAGACAAGGGGATGCTTCTTTTGCAGCTTCTGTTCTTTGAACTTATCTGAGGGTTTTGTCATCCAGCAAACTTTCTTTGGGATTCTACTTCCTCAGATATATTGGAGGCTATTTCTTGGCATGAAGTAATTAGAGGCAAAGCAGTTTTACAGCAGAAGGCATGGGGGTGCTCACTAATCGCAGCCTTCTCCCTGCTCTATGCTATGCTTGATGACAAACCACTCCTTGCTGGAGGCAATTGTGTTTTCTGGGGCAAATCAGGTCGCTGAGATCCACACAATTCCTGGTGGCTAATGCAATCAGCTGGAGCTACAGGAGACAGCTCGTCAGCACCGCGCTCGCTGTGGGGGAATGTGGGCACCCTGCAAGGGGCGGGGGGTCATTTCCTGCCCACCTGGCAGAGTGTGGGGATGGGAACTGCTCTGGCAGCATGGTCATTTGCAAATAGATGCTTGTGCTCACCCAGGCATGAAGAGGGAATAGGGGGTATCTTCTCTGAAAGGAGCGCCTTTAACAGCAGAGTTTGTGCTCCACTTGAAGGGAGGTGAACTTTCACAATAGCACCTGCAGAGGGGAAGCAGAATCATGGGAGTCTGTCGCATGTTCCACAGACAATGCTGACATTCCTCACCTTTTTCACTGCAGCTGGAAGCCAAAATGAATTATTTCATTTTTTTCAGGTGTTAGGTTCCTGCAAAGTAGATTCAAGTGAAGCTTTGCTTGGTAGGACTTCTCCAAATGGTCTCATTTAAGATTTTCCATGGAAAAGCTGCTGTTCTTATCCTACAAAGGTCACTGGTACAGCACTAGGGCACGGCTGATCAATGGAGCTCCTCAAGAGCTGGTGCTCAAGGGCAGACACATGGCAAAACAGCAGTTTCCTTTCCCTGGAGGTGTGGGGACAGGCGAAAATGGTGGCAGTGACATAGCAGGTTTTCCTGCTTATTCCTGTTCTCAAAGTTAAAATCTAGCATCCTCACAGGAGGAGCAATGCAGGACCAGAGCAGTGCCTTATCCTTTACCAGTAGAGTCACATGTGATGAGAAGAAGAACCATCAAGAAAATGGTTTTCCTGGAGAGAACATGTCACCCTGGCAGATGGCTTGGCCAGCCAGCAAAGATTACAAACCTCTCTGGGAACCTTTTCTTTATGGCTAGTGAGGAGGTGATATTGCTAGCGACAGCACAGAAAGATTGGCTGAAATAAAATAAAGAGGTTTCCATGGTGATCCCTTCATATTGCAGTAAATTTTCATCTTGCAGTCAGCTGGGTTATGCTTCTTTCCCTGGAGGAAGAGTCCTCAGCTCCCCCCACATTATTAGTTCCTACTGGTGCCAAGGAAATGCTGGCTGACCCTGAGCAAAGCCATTGTCATGGACATCTCTGCCATGGCCTTGTTAATTATCCTAAGGAGGTTGGACTGCCCAGGCACCCTGCAGGCCCTTTAGAAACAATCCTGCTTTCTGGTTGGAACTGTAAATAGATAAGGAATAGATATAAAGATGTAGCTGTGGTTAAAGATAACAAGGAAAGAAGTGGGTTTCTTCTCATTTTACAGCGGAGTAAAAAACCATGGTGTAACTTCCCCAGAGGAGGGAGTTAAATTTATAATTCCCAAACTCCAGCACAGAAGATGCTTTTCCTCCCAAGGTTAATGCAGGGGAAGGCAGTGCCCTGCAGAGGGCCTGCAGGCAGGGAAGGAAGCTCTTGGCACTTGGGTGACCAATGCAGCATCACCTACAGGAGCATAGCAATGGGGAAAGGCGAGGGATCCTTTCAGGCTATGGGTTGACAGGGGTGAAAGCTATCCAGTGGAAAATGACCTTTCATTTGGGAAGACGAGGAAACCCCTCCAGCTGTCGAAGCAAATTGCTCACAGGTTCCACGTAAGTGTGATCTCTCCTATCGTGCTGAAGAAAAGAGCAGCTGCAAGACATGTCTCACTGTGGGTAGGCTCAGCAACGAGTTTCCCGTCTCATTCCTGGGATGACAGCATCTTTCCATCTGCATCTGAATTTGAGAGTCATGAATGCAGTGCTAGGCAAGCTTTGCAACCCAAAACATGCTTAATATGAAAAGCATTTCCCTAGGAAGGTGTGTCATTGAATGCAAATGAATGCTGCCTTAAGATCATGTTAATTTATGCCACAGAGCAAATCTCTTCTATCTGGTTTATGCACTACAAAAGCAAAACAACCTTGACCGACCCATGGCCACATTCAAATCTCTGTGTCTTTGGACTCATGTTGTATATTATGTACAGTTTAACTGGACCAGCACTTCACAAAGATGTCTCTTGGGAGGACTCAGGACAAATGGGAACTTTGGTGGGGAAAAGAACTGGCATGATGTTGCCACTCTGAGCAAGAAAGTCATCCCATTTCCCACTGCTGTCACTGTGAATTGGGGCTCAACCCTCTAGTTAGGGTAGCTTCAGTAGGGCAGCTATAAAAACCTGTTTGGCAGCCAGCCTTTAATGTGATGTTCATATCATTATATTAAAATAAAAAGCTGCGATTCTTTCTGCAAAGAGGAGAGCTTTTAAAAAGGAAAAAAAGAAAATAAAACAGAAAACAACGAGAGATAACATGCTGGTCAACTCTGTGGGGAGAGCTTGAGAAAGTCTTACGTTAATAATAATTAAAAAGGCATATAAGAAATAAAAAAAGCACATAGGTTGGAGGCTGTGATTGTTTTCACAGTTCAGGTCTGTTGAGCTGCAGTGTCTCAGGTCCCAGTCTGCTTGAGGTGAGCGCCCACATTTCCCCAGGGGTGACACGTGGGTATTACCAGGGTAAATTTGCTTTGCAAATCTAACTTTGTGTCTTTGGATTAGCTTTATTTGCTCAAGGATTTTGGATGTAATATGAAGGAATATTCATTTTTCTATTAGTTAAAAATCTCTGCTTCTTTTTAACATCATACCAGCATGTGATTCCAGACAAGCACCCAAAGTGGTTATTTTGGGGATTAGAAATGCAGTTTTTGCTTTATTTTGAAATAGTTTCTCCCAAAGTTACTTATTTAGTTGCTTGCCTTTGCCAGAAGAGCCTTGTAATGGTCTCCACCAGCCAGTTTTATTCCCAGAAGAAAGGTTTGTCATTAATTTCTTTATTAAAAAAACCAAACCAAACCAAACACTCCTTCAGTAGGAATTTTTGTTTCAAACCAGCCCTGCCTCACATCTGCTGTATGTCCAAGTTACCTGGGACAGCCTAACATCCTTAGCATGCTGCACCCTGTAAATGGGATTTTCAGTTGAAGATCCCAGGCAGATTCAGAGAAGAGTCAAAGGGTCCTTAATGCATAGGAGGAGGGAGAGAGAACCCTTTATAGTGTAGTCAAATACACTGAAATGGCACAAAATTGTGAGTTCTGATGGCAAAACTATCTTTGGCTACGTGGCAAAAGGCTTCAGCTGTTTCGCTGACAACACGTCCTGGAGATGGACTAGAGGCAGTAAAGCAGCAGCAGCAGCAGAAGGAATGGAGTGGACAATTGCCAAAGAGGTGTGGTGGTTTAGTTTTCTTGGGTTTGGTTTAGGCCTTCCCTGGTAACCAGGTTATAACTAAGGAAGGATTCCACACCATTCCTTCACGTAATCAGGGGGATATAAAGATGGGGAGTTTCCTCCCTCTCGCTCTCTATCTCCTTTTTGTGTGCTTGGAGGACATCAGGTCTCTGTTGGCTTTAGCTCTTCTCTCTCTGAGCTGAGGCCTCTTGGAGAATCTGCTGTCCCAGCCGTATGGAGGGGAAGGACCTGCTTTCTCTTAAGGGGAGTTTGGTGAGAATTGATTGTATTAGTTACTTACTGAGCTTTTCCCTGAGTTTACGAGTGTGTGTGTATCTGTTTTATTTGGTTTTACCCATTTTTGTCCCCTTTCCCCTTTTTCCCTTTTGGGGTTGCTCGGGGATTTGTTCTGTAGATTCATAGTGTTTGATTGTATATAATTGTAATATATGTGAATATACATATATGTATATACTTTTGCTACAATTGTCTTTTTGGTACCTTTTTTGCCCTTCTCTCTTGGGAGGGGGAGGAGTCTGTGTGGCCAGCAGTTGGGTTTGGGAGGGAGCCAACCTAAACCTCCACAGGGGTGATTCTGAACATCACACAAATGTACTTGGTACACTGAGGTGAAGCCAAGAGAGTATCTTCTTGTCCTTCCTCAGGCTGCAAAGCAGGAAAGCTCTGTTTGGTTTAGCACCAGGCTGATTGCCCAGCACCCTGATGGATGTGGTGGCAGGGAAGTGGGAGAGCTGCAGGAGAGCATTAGCCAAAATGTGCTGCCTAGATGGCCCAGACCTCAGGGCTTAGCCAGAGAACTAGACAAGGTAAGCAAAATTGTCCTGCTGAACCTGCTTTGAAAGAAGCCTCGAGGTATTTTCTGATGTCTTGGTGTCTGCCCTGGCAGGCTCTGAAGCCAGAGAGGGTCTGTGCTGCCTGCTCTGCTCTGCTGGGGGACTCTGCTGCTCCCAGACACACAGCTCACATGGCCAGGGTAGGCATCCATCCAGCAGAGAGCACAAGCACCGTGCTCAGAAATCACCTTGAGGTGGGCAGCCACCAACTCAACGTGGCATCTGCAGGAATTTGTTACTCTTTATTAAAAAGAAATGGGGAAATTTTTTTTACAATTCCCATTTGTTAAAAAACATGCAAGCACCTCATTAACTCCAATGGTGCGGTATTTTTGGCTGGCTGCATTGCTGAGCATGTGTTAAACTCTGATGAAGTGCAAGAAATTACCTTTTTAACAGCAGTGGTGTCTTCTGAATGCAGTTATCGCCTCCCCAGCGCTGATAAGGTGTGAAAAATAATCTTCCCATCTACAGTTGTGTCAACTGAATGCAATTAGCACCTCTACATGTATTTAAAATCATGACCACAGGTTATAAGTTTCAGCAGCCTGCAATACATTAGCACTTAGTCCCATCTTTGGGAATCAAGGGAGAAAAAAAATCTCAGCAAAACTAGTGCAATGAATACAATTAAGTGCCATTAACATTGCATTAACTATTTTTAATGAAGTAAGTCCAGCCCCAGATGGCTGAACCATAGACTAGGGATGTTTTGTAGCTCAGGACAGGAGCTGCCTGCTGTACAGACATGTGTCAGAGGAGAATCTCTTTATTCCTGCTAGAAGATGGTCAAACAACTCTGTTAAGCTGGGGTGGCAAAGCCAGGATTTTCCCTTCATTCTTAGACTGCAGGCACCCCAGGGTCCTGCCTAGAGTACAGGGTGTGCCTCCTGAATATGCTGCCTTCTTTGAAGGGAAAAAAGAGAGAGAAAGGAGAAAAAAACGCACAGTGTGTATTTTTTGCTTTGGTGCAAGTAGCCAAGTTCCAGTGTATTGATCATTTATTATATCCTTCTCAGGCTATTAATCTCTAACTGCACTAAAAGAGATCCTTACTAAGGCTCTGTATGGAAGTCTCTGCTTGGGTAAAGAAGTATTGTCAGCAGTCTCCAGACTTCTCCTTTTCCTGCTGTTTTCTTTCTGACTTTTACTGACTACAACTTATATGTAGCGTTGGTGTGATTTACACAAGAGCTTCACTAATTTTTTTTATGCAAACATGACATGCATATAAGACTGGTCATCTTCAGACATCAGATACTTGCACTTTTTTATGAATATTTGAAAGGTGTAAATAAGAAGGCAATACAAACACCTCACTGGGATTGAAAAATACCTTCAGCCCAAAAACGCTTTTATGATATATATTGAACGAATGATGTGTCCAGGCCTGTGCTGGGACTCATCTGGCCCTCCTTGCCCAAAGCCATACTTTGCAAGAAGTTTTGCTGAAATCCCTGGCAACAGTCCATGCCAGTGAGTATCCCCACACTGGATCTGGGGATGGAAGCTGGATGCAACAGCAGCAGCTTCTCCATCTCACCTCTATTAATTTTTGAAAAGCCAGCTATCGATTTTTCACTCTCAAGAGTGATCTGCAACAGCTGTGACTTTGGTTTTTTCAATTTCCTTTTTTTCCACTATATTTGTAATTGAAAGGGGCAGATCCCCATCTGGGACACCTTACAGTGGCAATCCTATGCGGGTGCAGAGCCTCTACCTTGTCAGGGTGGAAGGAAAGCCCGTGCCAGCTTGTTTCACTCCCTACATAACCCAGGACATAAAGCTTTGCTCAGTGATCCTTGCACAGAGCCAAATAACTTGTGGCTGAACTAGGGCATATCTTTGAGAAAGACACACTCACTCTTGCTGGAATCGGTTCTTGACCATCCCTTATTTTCTCTATATTTCCACAATGCAGGTCAATCTGCACAGGAATAACTGCATTGAGAATGATTAACATCTGCAAAGAGCTTCCCAAGAGTGATATTGTCCTAGTTCTGAATGAAAATCCAGTCAGATGAAGCAAGATAGTTTGGGTGTCTAATTCAATGGATCAGTAGTTAGGTCTGGTTGGTGTTGGCTTTGCTGTCTCTTTGACTTTCTGGTCAGGTTTATATGAGATCTGCAGGTCCCAGCGTGAAAATCATCTGTTGGAGAAGCACACCTGTACTTTTTCTTTTATTAAATTGTGTCTTTTAGCAGTTCCCTTACTGTGTGGGGATAAATGCCTCTCTTCTGTGTGTTATCCATGTGTATTTATACCCCACAGTGTCTCAACCATATTTCTTATTGGTGCGAGCTGCAACATCAGTCCAAGCATGCTCCTTTTATCAGGGCAGTTCCTGCTGGCTCCAGGCTCTAGGAGTCATGCTGGCTGCTGCAGTGAGAGCTGCCAGTGGGAAACAGCATCCAAGCAAGATGAGCTTGCACCTCGTAGGCACTGTGGTGCAAGGGTCCCTGCTGGCCAAAAGGGAATCTGAGGGATAAACCGGCTGTGCCAAATTGTTACCTCTTTGCCTCTCTGAAAGGCAGTGCCACGTGGTGGTCAACAAAGCAGGTCAGGAAGAAATTAATCCGTTTTAAGGAGAAGTCCTAAAGCTGGAGGTGAGAAGAGACAAATCAGCATCATTAAGAGTAAGTGGCTTTGGGGCTGTGTGCCTGACAGGGGCATCCCAACACTGCAGCAGCCTCTGGCCTGGAGCTGAGCCTTCTGCAGCCCCACTCGGGGGCAGCCGGGAGGATGCGGCACTGACAGCCATCCATTCTGCAAATTAAATTTCACTCCCTCAGTTGTCCTCGGCTCACAGCCCTGTTCTCTTGCTGAAGGATTGCTGATCATGCAGGTTATTGTGGGCTGAGTCCAAAACTTGTGAGATCAGCGAGAGAGGCTCCAGCAGCCAAGGGAGAGGCAAACTGGGTGCTCTAGGTTGGGTTTCAGCTCACATATCTCCAGGTGTGGGCAGAAGGCGTGGGATGGAACTGGGGGGGCTTCCTTTGCTGCTGGAGGGCTGCAGGTCAGCCTGTAAACCATTGGATGTTGTGGGATGCAGGAGCTGAGCCTGCTGTCCCACTGCTCTGAGCAGGACAGGACATGCAGTGTTTCCCTGGAGCCTGCCTGGCTTTCCTTCTTCTCTGCCCCAGCCTGAAACCTCTCAACAAGGACCGAACTAATGGACCAAAGGGGCCAGGGCATCTTGTTGAAAGAAGAGGGAGGGGACTGCGATCAGATGTAGAGCGGAACATCCCTCCTTGAACTCGGGTGCAAATCCCAGTTGCAATATCCTGCCTCTGTGAGCTGAGGTCCCTGGATCTGGGAAGGGGAGAGAAAAATGTGAGCAGTTAACTGAGGCTGGTAGAGTGCTGCTGTGTCAGCAGGACCTGAGGGACATTCTGGCCTCAGAAGCAGAAAATTCCAAAAGCCAAAAGCATGATCCTTGCTTGTGACTGCTGCTGGGTTTTCCAGTGATACACTGGGGGAAAACAGTTCGCTTAGGTTAATTGCACAGTGCAGATATTTATAAAGTGGTATCTATTTAAACAGAGGAATGTGCCTTTTCCCAATGAGGTCTCTGCAAAAACAGCAGTGTGTCATTTGACCCAGGCCTTTAACTGGAACCATCTTGGCAATTGAATGAAATTAAGTGGCTGGACTGTGTGGAGTTCATTAGTAAGTAATCCAAAGGCTAAACCTCTGTGAGCTAGTTCAGCTCTCAAATGCTTATTCATATTTGCCAGATCCAGTAAAGTGAAACCCCTTAATAGGAGCTGGCAGTATTTGTAACGTGTTCTGCTCTGGTCTGGAGATGGTAACACATGCACTGGGTGATTTCATATTTCTACATGAAATTTTTATAAATGCCACCTCCAGGACAGCTGCAGGGTCCCCTGAGTTTCACTGGGCAGGTTCAGGTGGTTTTGCAGAGCTGCTTCTGATGCTCAATGTCTCAAACCTCTTGCTTTTAGCAAAGCAAGTAAGGGAATCTCATTTCTTTCCAAAAAAGCTTTCAGAGATGGCTGCTGCTGCCAGCAACGCAGTGCTGAACCTGCAAGGGACTCTGGCTTTCTTGTTGTGTTGGCCCATGGCTGGGATTATGAGCTGTATTGTTTTGTGCCATTTGCCCAAGGGTTGGGACCAAAGATGTAAAGTGCCTCTGAGATTCTGGCAGGTTGTTAAAAAGGATGCTGAATTGCTCCTTATTTCCTTCAAGTGGGGATTTAAAGGAATGAGGAAGGTATGGTTCTTCTTACTGTTGTGTAAAGGATTTCTGGGCTTCCAGAAGTGAATGTGCTAAAGTTTCACTCTTTAATTCACTGAGTATAAACATGGTTTACAAATATGTGAACTGTGACACCAAGGTTTGGCAGGGAGACCACTAAAGGACAGTTGACATAGTCAAAGGGATAGCATGACTTCAATACAGGTGAAGTCATTTTTCAAGGTAGCATGTAAAGACCAACCAAACCCTGTGCTTGCCCTTTGGGCTCATCCACCATGACAGCCCTCAGGGAAGGCTCTGTACACCCCATCCTAGAACTTGCAATTAGGGTTTTTTAAACTGTTTAAAACCTCTTGGTGTGAATTTGGTAGAAGTCCAACACCAGCTCCTCGGGATTAGATCCACGCAGGAAAACTTCCCTGACCTGACAAGGAAATGGGGATTCTGTTACGAAATCCATGTTGGGGAAAAATTCTTTTTGGCCGTTACTGTAGCTGCTGCAAAAGTTCTTTTAAAAGAAGTAAATAATGTCATTGGTCAGGTACTTTTGCAAAGGAGTTGAACATTGAATGGTATGGATATTACAGAAGGAAAAACATCAATCTGAGCAATAGATATCCCAAATATTGTCAGAACTGCAGTGGTATCAGCAGGTAGTTTTTGTTCTGGAGTGTGCGAAATGCACCAAGACTCAATAAGATTTTGAAAGGATGGTCACTGCCAAACATGCAGGAGACCAGTGTCTAGTTACTGCGGGTGCCTGAACCTGTCTTGATTTACATCAAGCACTACATCCCCAAAGAGCTTGTTCTAAATTAGGCATTGCCAGACACAATTACCATGTCTTAAATTTGCAGTGTGGGAAAAGACTGGAGATTTTATCCAGGGGTGGGTTTCAAAAAGTCTTTTGGCAGTTAAGGCTGAAGCCCATGTAGCAATCCTGTTTTCTCTTCTGTGGGCTTGGGCCAGCTGCTGACCTTTGCAGGCACCTCTTCTTCTCTTTCTCCTCCTGGCTCAGTGAGGTTCAGGGTCTGATCATCAGACATTAGCCAGAGCTCTAAAAATCTCCATTCCCAGTGTGGTGTTGGGAACAGCATTTTTGTGCCCCTCTGCATGGGTGCTGCATAGGCATGGGCTTCCAGTTACAGCAAGGAGAGGGGTGCTTTTTTATTCCTAAACCCTTCTTTCCATACAAAGCAGCATCCTGGCAATCACATCTAAGCAGTCTTTATGTGAGACAGCCCTGATTTTAAGGTCCAGGCAGGACAAAGTCCACACATAACCCAGCTCATGTCTGGAGGTGCTGCTGCAAATCCTGCACGCTCATGCTGTGGCCATGGCATGGGAGGACCCATGGGCACTTGGTGACACACTGGGATGAATGGTTAGGGCAAAATGTGGGTACCTCTCTGTCAGGCTGGTGTTTTAACAAGAGGCAAGCGGGTACTGTGGAAGACTGTCCCAAAGTGTCATCAGGAGAGGTTTGTGGTGCTCCCAAGGAATTGGCCTGGAGCACATGGGCTGGGGTTTGTTGTGGGAAAGGTGGTGCCTTTCCCTGTGATGGGAGCGGGATAGGCAGGAGGGACAAAAGCAGCACAGCAACGACATCTTGTGATGCGCAGTGATGGCTGCATGTGCCTGCCAGCAGAGCGAGTGCTGCTGCTGGGAAGCCCCCTGTCCCCCTGCCCAGCTGAGGGAAGCGCCCTGTCCCCCTGCCCAGCTGGAGCAGCTGGTGGTGTTCCTGCTGGAAGGGCAAGGAGTGGGAAGCTGACAGGGAGGAACTTTGTCCCCATCCTTAGCCAAAGCAGGATTTTGACAACAGCACAGTGGGAGTGTGAGTGAAAAGGCTACGAAGGAAAGTCCTGCTTATTGCATTCTCTTTTCCCTTTTTCTTTTAATATGGCATTGCTACAAAGCACTGGAATCTCCCCTGAGTGCTCTGTGGAAATCTGCACTTCACCCACTGCAGATATCTGCAGGTATCAGGTACACAAGAAACATTTCATTTTCTTGTTGCAAGTATGTTAGTGCAAATATTATGTCTTATATTTGGGGTTCACTGTGGTTCAGGACCCACTTTGAAGATCCAGACTGGTATTTGATCCCAAATGAGGGCAGTAGTACTGGTCCCTTCCCACTTTGATTGCACCAAAATTACACCAGACTTCCACTCTGGGACTCAAAATTCAAAATTTCTAGTGGAAGAGCAGCAGCAAAGTCTGAAAGCAGGTTGAGTTGGTGCCTCATTGCTGCCCAGCTGCTGAAGAGCAGCCTGTGTAAAGTGCCAGCCCAGCCCACCAGGTAGACAGTTCTTCTTGAGACCCTTAGTTGAATTATGGTCACTTTTATACTGAATTCATGCCAAATCAGCAAGTTCTGGAACCGCAGTGGATGAGTTTCTTTTCAAGGCTTTGTCTTTGTTCACACCAGTGTTTCCTTGCAGAGCTTGCCAGATGGAGGTCATGCTCTGAGATGTGTCAGAAATCAAGGAAAGTCTGCATGAAGTCCTGCAGCATCCAACTGCTGTGCTTAAGGTAATCACAAGCAGAAAGCAGCTCCTGTCTGACCTGTGCTACATTCCCTCTCAGGGTAGGATTTTTAGAGACTCTTGCAGCACGTAGCAGCAGAAGTGCTGCTGAAAGTCAATGAGACTTTGTTCAGAACAGCCTCAGGTGTTTTTGAAAGGCTTGTCCTTTTGTGGGTTTCTTTAAAGACTTGTAAATTATAGTTAATTCCTATGGCTTAGGTGTATTAGTTGATAGAGCCCAAAATTACATTCCTGTCCTCCTTAGGATCCCGCCTACACAGCCTGGATTGAAAGGTTGGCAGGGCTCAGGAGTAGCAGCTCCTGCTTTCAGTGTCCCATTCCCCTTCCTGAAGGGACAGGTCTGCCTGCTGCAGCTGGGACAGCACTTCTCCACTGCAAGAACTGAATTCATCCAATATAAGCTGTTGGGGAACAAAATTAAGTGGATTGAGCTGTGGTCGTCATCATCCAGGTCACCTCCAGCTGAGAAACTGTGATACTGGCAGGGCACCTCTGCAGGGAAAACAAGAGTGGCTGTGGTTTTGTGTGGTTTGTGATGCCAACTCCTCTCTTTCATGTGGAAACAGAGGTGCCTGTTTCATTCAGACTGAAATGAATGCCAGCAAGGATTGAGCCATCGTGCCATTACGTGCCTGAGAGGGTTTTCTCGCTGACTTTAGTTTGTGTGTTTTTTGGGGAATATCAGTCCTTCCCATGTTCTTCACTTCTAATCAGGAAGAAGTACCCCCATAAATGAGTTAAAAACCTGACAAGTTCCTATCTGACCTATTATTCACTTTGGAGCAACTTCTGAAATCGGCTGCAGGTAGTGAACCAGCTGCAAGGTTTTGCTGCCTCATCATTGAGTTTTCTGAACTCTTCCAATCAGAACAACTCATTGATTGCCATGGTCAAGGCTTTTGGCTTCAGGGGCACATTAAATAATCTTTGTCTGTAGGTCAAGCAGGTAAAACATGGTGTGCAGGAAACAATAGAGGACTAAAGTATGAGGTGAGGGGTGCTAAAAATATTTTGCAGAAAGGTCACTGGTTTTGTCTGAAAACCGGTGTCACAGCTGAAAACATCGTAGGCAAGGGCTGATGTTTTTCATCTGGATGCTTGTGAAGCATCTTGTCTGTGGGACCATCAGATTCCTTAATTTTTTCTTGTGGTGTTGGGCTTTGTTGCTGGACTCCATCAGAAGGGTGGCACAGTTGTGCCTGTCGTGGGGGCCTTAGGGGAATGTTCAGCACTCAGAGACCATTTGCAGTATTGTGGCAGCATGTCTCAGTTATGGTGAAATTTCACAGAAAAACCTCAAGAAAGCCTTAGCTGCCTGGAGAGCTCCACAGGCATGTTTGAAATGTAGACCAGGGTTGTCCTTGCTGTGTGTATTTCAGTAAAATATATATTCCAAAATATATCCATATGGTTTGCTACTCTAAATCTTCCTCGATGGACTGGAAAAGGTCTGTATAATTTAATTTGTAGTATTTTGTGGGTAGCTCAGAGTAAACAGTGCTAGGCAGAAAATGAGGGGCTCTTGTCTATGTCCCAGGTTGTAGATCAAACCTTTGAGATGATTGTTGGGTTCTGTGGAACTTTCCCAGCATGGTTGTCACAGCCCTGAATGTCACCTTGTGTAATGGAGCTGTAAGTCAGCAATGGCATGAGACCTTGGTCTGGAAACTATTTTAGAGGCTGCCTGACCCACTGCCTTGGGCAAAGCACAGGGAGAGCAATGGCCATGGATGCCCCATCCCTGGAAGTGTTCAAGGCCAGGGTGGATGGGGCTTTGAGCAGCATGGTGGAAGGTGACCATGGCCGGGGGTTGGAATGAGGTGGTCTCTCGGGTCCCTTCCAACCCAAACCATTCTGTGATTCTTTGCTCACTCCAGAAAGTGGGCTGGGTAAAATCATACCAAGGATGCAGCATGTCAAAGGTTGGCTGTGTCACCTTCTCCTTCTTAATCTCTGCACACAGAAATCCCAGCTGCTGATAAATCAGGAAACAGGATTCATAGTGGAGATAGCTTTGCACTGAGAAGACGCTTGTACTGTGTCTTCATGGTGCCCACAATGAAGACTGAAACCTTTTCACTGAAATTAGGAAGGACAGTTGGATTGTACTTAGTCATCTCTGGTGCACGTGTGGATGGGGATGAAAATGGGTGACAAACGTGGTTCTGTTTTTTTAATTATTTTTCTTTTTCCCTTGCACCTGCAGATTGAAGTGTCTGCAGTGTTGTTGCTTGCAGCAGCTCAAGGGCCACGTCACAACAGCCCTCAGAGATGCACAGGTGCTCAGGCTTGTTCATGGGACTGTGGGGCAGCATAAATAAGTGAATGAAAACAGGAGAGCAACAAGCAAAGCAGTGAATAAGTGCATAAGGTATTGCAGAACAGAGCAGGGCTTAGCTGACCCCGGCACGCTCTTGAGGAGATGCCTATCTGGGTGCAATGGAAAAAACTTGCCAAGTGAAGTGCTTGTGAACTATTTTAAGGTTGTGGCATTGTTCATCTTACAAAGATAACCGAAGTGTAAATGCCCTTGTGGACTTTTAATCTCTTAAAATAGATCCTTAGGTGCTGCTGATCGATGTACAATTGGTGTTGTATTAACATATAATGCATCATCCAATATCAAAGAGAGATCATCCCTTAAACTACAGCACTTGGGTAATATCTGGTGCTACGAATTCTGAAAACAGAGAGTATTGTGTCCATATGAAACCACTCGGTCATTCCTTGGGCAGACCTGAACTCTTGGGCTGATTTCTGTCCCATCTCCAGGGATTCTCCAGGACTTATGAGGAGAGGATGTGTGAAGCAGTGCTTCCCACAGAGGTTCCACAGGGAGGGACTGACTCTTGGTGCAGTGCAGATTCACCTTTTATTAGTTTCCAACAAATTCAAAACAGAGAAGAAGAGGCTTCATTTTACTGCTCATGGAACTGACTCTTCCTCTCGACTAGCAAACTATTTGTATAACTGAGCAGGAGGAAGAACCTGCTTGAAACCTCTCTGCTGATTGCTGCCTATAAAAAGATCTTGACAACCTCTTCTGTGAAAAGCTCTCACACCTCCACTCTGCAGCATGCCTTTGATGCTTTAGCAAGTGGGTAGTCCTCAGGCTACTGAAGTGCCTTTCCTTTGTCTTCCATGCTGTTCAGCTCCTGCCCACCTGCCCACACACCTCTCTCCCACGGTGGAGGTGGACCCCTGAATATGTCTGGAGCCCTCACTTTCAGTGATACAAGAGTGAGGAGGTGCTTGAGGGGCCCTTATCTTGCTTGGACACCATAGGTTTGTCAGCAGTGGTGACTGTAATCTGTGGATCATCAGATTTCTGGGGAAAGGAAGAAGATATTTAGCACTGAAGCTAAGCTTGGGCCAGATCCTCCATCCTTCCCTAGGCAGGAGTTCAAGAGCAATCCCTTCCTTCTCTGCTCCTCAGGTCCTATTTCGTATTTGACCGATATAAAGGAAGCATCATCTACTGATGTAGTGGGATCACAGAAAAACAATGAGGCATGAAATTATTTTCCTTCTTTTCCAGATAAATCCCTTGTTGTAAATTAAACAGTTTACCCATTAACTACAGGTGAATCACCGATGCCTGTGTAAGTCTGCTGTTAATAAGGAGGGAGATTATCCAGGACAAACTTGGAGACCTCTTGGGCCTCTCTTGCTAATGATGAAGTCATGTTCTTCACAAGTTGTGTGACCACTGAGGTCCCAGGAAAGCTGGGAAAGGAGCACAGCTGCTCTCAGTATGAGGCATCTGGATGGAGTGATTCCCCATCTTTTCAATATGAGTTCTCCATGCAGAAAAGAAAGTTTCCATTCCAAAGAAACTCGGAATTAGCATAGGATCAAGTTGTCCATGCAGGCAAACCTTGGAGCAGGTGGACAGACAGCTATCCAGAGGCAGCAGGAGCATTCCCTGGCTGGAGCCAGGACAGGGTATCCTTTGAGGGACTGCTTTGTATTCTCCCAGGTGAAATCTGAAATTACTTGCACACTACAGCAAGTGCAATCAAGTATAACTAACCCAACAGAAATGTTTTCCACTGAACTGTCTTTCAAAATGAGTTTGAATGTTTGTTTTACGCAGTGGATATAAATTCTCTTTCAAAGGGCTTGAAGCGTGGTGAGAGTTTTATCACCATGGTTTATCCTCTGAGTGGACCTGACTGTAAGATAGGAGGAGTTAGAGATGGGAAACTTACTAGTGAGAAAGACCTGAGCTCTTCAGACTGCTGGTTTCAGGGTGCAATTGAGTCCAGTGCCAGCTGCAGGAGTCACTGAAGCTTGGATGGGGCTTTGAGAAACCTGGTCTAGTGGAAGGTGTCCCTGCCTAACAAGGAACGAGATGATTTTTAAGATCCTTTTCAACCTACACCATTCTTTTTTTCTGTGATTCTCAGTTGTCAGGTGTTAACAGGGTCCTAACAAAGAGAACAGAAGATGACTGCAACTATCAGAGTTCATGAAAGCAGCAGGTTCTTGTTTTATTCTCCCAGCCACAGCTCTCCTGGCCTGTCATGACTCAGATTGGCTGTCACAGATTCATAGAATGCTTTGGGTTGGAAGGGGACCTTGAAGACCATCTAGTTCCAACCCCCCAACCATGGACAGGGACACCTTCCACTAGACCGGGTTGCTCAGAGCCCCATCCAACCTGGCCTTGAACACTTCCAAGGCTGGGCAGCCACAACTTCCCTGGCCAACCTGTGCCAGAACCTCATCACCCTCACAGTAAAAAAATTTTTTCCTAGTATCTAATCTAAATCTACTCTCTGTCAGTTTGAAGCCATTCCCCCTTGTCTTGTCACTACATTCTCTTGTAAATAGTCTTACCCCCTCTTTCCTGTAAATTCCCTTCAGGTACTGGAAAGCCACAGTCAAGTCACTCTGCAGTGTTCTCTTTTCCAGGCAGAACAATCCCAATTGTCTCACTCTTCCCTCATAGGCTGTACCACCCATCCCAGTGGTGCAGAAGCTTCAGATTTGGAAACTAGATTTGGAGTTGATGTTATATATTCTCCTAAAGCCATGTGATTTGAGGGTCTTACGCTGTTAATTAAAGGTACTTCAAGTATAATTAAAGATAATTAAGTATTCATATATATATAAAGTATATATATATTAGTTATGTATAAGTGTATATGTATAGTTATAATTATTATGATAATTAATAATAATTAAATATAATTTAAGGTTATATTTATTCTTGTTCTTGGGGAGTGTTGGTAGAATTGGCAGTTTCCATTCAATCTGGGTTATAAACTGCTTGTCCCATGGCTTGGTGGGTGTGTAAGGGTGTCTCCAGGCAGGAATTTGGACAAAAATGTTTCCAAAGTCCATTGTGTGGCTCTTAGATTATCAAGACTACAAACAAGGTTGGAGGTGTAAGAGGTGTTGCACTGGTGTTGGTTTTGGAGGGGTTTGAGGCAGTTTATCCTTCCTGTGGGAAAGGAAGTTCATTAAGGCACTGATCTGGTGTTTGGCAACAACCTCTCAGGATTTGCAAAGGTGAGGAAAGCCCTGACATCCCATAAGATCTCCTCTCAGGGCACAGTTTTAGGACATCTTTAGTCACTTGGTGCTGAAGTTCAAAGTTCAGCTCTGGATCTCAGTGGGTTTCTTATCTTCTGGTTGATTTAATAAAGGGGTTTTATTTGCTATTGCTGTGGGTGAGGTGTGTCTCATGGCAGTGTGAACCTCCATGGTGCCTCCTGCTGAATCCTGCTGCCCCACACATCACATCCAGCCTTAGATTTGTACAACTAAACCAGACTTCCAGCCTTTCCCACACGCTGAGCAAAGTCATTCTTCACTCCAAGCCCTCCTTTCTGTTGATACACCAGTCAGGTACAGTTTTGCTTTTGCAAAACTTTCAGAGGTGGGGAGATAAAAAGACTGCCCCACTTTATGGGAAAGCAGAAGGGATGAGGGGCACAAAAAGACTGTCACATTCAGGAACTGAGTCTAAACCCTTGTTTTTCAGTTTTAGCAGCATATTCTGCTTCTGAGAGATGATACTGATGGACACATAGCTTAGAAAATTATTTGGAAAGTTATTGTCAATTTACCTGTTCAGACAAATAAGGGGTGGGGCTCTTGCTTAAACCTGTTTTCAGAAGCACTAATATAGTATCAGAAAGCATCAGCTCCATGAAAGCATCAGCTTGAAATATGACATTAATTTTTCCTATGCCTTTCCATTACCTTTCCTTTTTGGGACGCAAAAAGGAATAAGAAGCAATAAGTTAGGACTCATATGCTAGTTTAAAACAATAAAGCTGAAGCAAACCTTTGTCAGAGTTGGAGCCTGATGTTGATATTAACATTTCTTCTCTTTGGTGACATGGATGCTGCTATAACAGACTCATCCACAGCTGAAATGCTCACCAAGAAGAAACAGGATGCTGAAATCACAGTCTTCTGTGGGTCACCCACTCCCTCTCTGCTGAGGCAAAATCAATCAGAAATGGATCTGAAGAAGGTTCCTCACCCTCCCCAGCCACCTGGTGTTTCTCCTCCTTCTCATCATCATCCATCTCCTTCTTACTGTGTGTTTAAATCTCTCAATACTTTCACCATTCATGAGCACTGTGAAGAAATAATTTCCTTCCTGTCAACAGTGGTGATTTGTATATTGTTTCCTCTTCCTCAGAAACTATCTTCCACTCTCTTCTCCTGGATCATGTTTTCTGGACATCTGCTCCTGCCTGTGCTTTTCTGCAGTCCATGTCTTTGCCTTAAAGTCAATGCAGTGCTTATCCAAGGACTGATTTGCTTTTTAATGATGATATTTAAGCTGCAATAATCCTGCAAGAGCTTCTTCTACCTCATATCAAAGAAAAATTGTTCAAATTTTGATCCCCTTGTTAGGACCAGCCTACCTCTTTCACAAAAGCTAGAGTCAGCATGAGAAATTTAAGTTAAGCAGCATTTTTCCTATTACCTAAGACATTTTTGCTTTGGACTGGGAGTAGAATTAGTTCTGCATTTATCACTAAAATAATGTAATGTTTCTGCCTAAGTTAGCAAAAAATGCCTGATTAGTCCCCTAAAAACTCCCCAGTGCCTATAACTCACAGTCATGGCTGACAGAGGGTTCAGATCCAGCTCCATAACAAACTGCAGTGGAAATCCTACCCCAATGCCTCTGACTGCTTTCAGATCACTCCCCTCATCTCTGATTTAATTTGATCTAACTATAGCTCACTGGCAAATGACAATTCATAGTAAGGTGATTTTCAAAGTCTAATTGCTCCAGAGTTTTCTCAGTACTTCAGAATTTCTTAATTGTATTAGCCAAGGTGAGGATAATTGCTGCTTTCATATCCTTGAAACTCCTCATACAAAAGAGGCTTATGCAAGAATCTGCTCATTCTCTCCAATAAATGATCTCTCTGTTATTAAGGAGCGATGAATTGGGGGATTGCTGGGAAGCATTCCATCGCACCATTATGTACTTGAACAAAACCTGAAACTTGCAGGTACAAGACTAAATTATAGTCTGGGGCAATCATCAGAACACACTTCTTTTTTTTTTTTTCCTGAAGGTTGCTCTTTCAGAAGACAAATAAGCCCCAAATCTAGAAATAACCCAGTATTTTGCATTTGGGGATCTTCTGGGTGGGCAAATTGCATTATTTGTAGGTCAGTGGTGCTCTGACATTGCTCCTGGTCACAGATATCAATGCTATTCTGTTGGCAACTCCTACTCTATGCCAGACACTGGCTTTATTTTTTGTTTTGTTCATTAAGAAAAGACCTTTTCTTCCCCATGTTTTTATGTCTTCAGGATCTTGAGCAATAAGCAGGATTTCTAGAATCTTGGTATTGTAGCTGCGTGTTTGTGCCTGAAGTGCAATAAAGCCACTCAGGCAGTGAATTAGGCATAATGTTCTTCCTCAAGCTCTGGCAATTAAGCATAAATATCTGCATGTACAATCAAATGCCATGTGTCTCTTCTGAGGCTACAACTACCATTAGAAGAGGAAAAAAGGATGAACCATGTATTTTCTAACATGCCAATTCGATAGACTTGAGTGTGGGAAGGAGTCATTCAATGAGTCAAACACTTAATCCAAGAAGCAAGTTCTACACAAATTGCTGATAAGGTAGACAAATTTCACACCCCATTCTGGTGAAAATATTACATTTCATGGAGCTTTACTGATGATGAGAAATCTTATTAAAATCCTGGGAAAACATGTATACAAGTTAAATGTGAATATTTAAAATGATCCGTGGTTTTGGATGCAAGATAAGAAGCAAAATGAGCATCTCTTAGGAATACTCTTAGGAATAGTAAGTGCCATAGAGATTTTACACAGGGTCCTTGGCAAGAAGTAATCTTATTATAGCTACAGGACTAGTTTCTCCAGCACTACATGAAATAATGCTCAGAAATAGTCCAAGTATTTCTTCCAGTTGCTAGACAAACTCAGAGGATAAATGGGATGGGGACTCTAATGGTGAGTGTTTGAAGGACTGCAGGAATATCACACCTTTCAAGTTCACTCCAGGGCTGTAAATCTAGGTGGGCTATGCCATCATTTTGAGGCAGCCAAGCTATAATTTAGGAGCTTTTTCCAGTTACCGTGGCTGGCTGAAGTACAATGGTACAAGCTTTACAGAGGTTTAAATTATTGCTTTTTAAAATCAGATGCCAGAGCTCTGATTGCAAAGCTGCAGATGGGAATGTGCTACCTACTGTATCCAATGTCCATCGGGGCAGGAGGTGGATCCACACTCATGGGTACCTGCCTCAGCAGCTGTGCTTTTTGTGTCAAATACTTCTCTTACACATACTTCCAGATCCTCCATCTGGATTATGTCTCTCCAGGACTAGATAGTCTCAAAGTATCTCTAAAACTCTTGTTAAAAATGTGAAGTTTCTCCAGTTCCAGAGCCAGCTCACCCCAAGTGAAGTCCCTTTGCTCTACAACTACACCAGTGTGTTTTCCTCCACTGTGTTGCCTGATTGTGTTTGCTTTTAAAAGAACCTCCAGAGTCAGAAGTGTGATAGGATCTGGTTTTTGTGGAAGGGAATAGACTCTGTACTGGAGTCCTCTGGGAGACACCTTGACCTCTGGTGACCAGCTGCTTCTATACTCCAGGAGGACTTTGCACTTCTCACACACTGACCCATATCATTGCAATCCTCCTGAACTCACGCAGTACTGAATCTCCCCAGAGAGGAGCTCCTCCTGGTCACCACAAATTATGGCATTTGGAGAAACCCTTACATTCCTGGGAGATAGTGCCACATAATGACGCAGTGGAGGAACTCTGCTCCTGAGGGACAGATGTTTGTGGAGGCCACAGCAAACATTTTTGGGAACCTTTCTAGCACTTTTTACAACCGAGTGATGTGAAGCACAAAATTCTTCTCTAAGAGTGTGGCACACTTTGCATGAAAGGACCCAGCCCAGCCATGCCCTGTTTCCTTGCTGTAAACCACGTTCTGCTGAATTCCTGCATTCCTGTTTTTGTTATCTTTAGTACTTACAGAAAGAAGATATTCTGAGGCATGGCTCCTAGTGGTCTGACAAAGACCCCAGCAGGTGAACTAGATGGCTTTTCTGCCATGGATCCAGGAGAACCTGGTTTCCCACAGGCTTATCCTCCACCTTGGCACCTCAGCATGCTCCTAAATCCAACCAGGAGCCATTGCTTTCCTGTGACCTAATATGAAACTAATAGTCTGGAATAAGTTGTGTTGGAAACTTAATGCCAACTTATTTGCTTAACTTCAATAAGGACCATCACTTCTTCGTGACAGTAAGTACTGGGAGGTGCTAAAATGGCCATAAGTGACCTTCTCTGGTGAAGGATGACAAATTATTAGCTTGTGGGGACTGTGTCAGTTATCAAACACCCAGAAATACTCAAGGGGAAAACTGCCTCTGAACACAGATTAGTTTACTAAAAATAACACCAGCAATGACTCTTATGTCAGATGGTGTGAAATGATGTAAAAAACAAAGCCTTTTTGAGAGCCTCTATTACAGGGGATGTATGGGATGCTGCTATAATAATCATTTATATGGTTGCCTGCCAGAAGATCCATATATTTGTTACCAGCAATGAATGTCCATGCTCTTGCAGGGAAAAATGTTTGTCCTCAAACTCTGACAAGATAGGTTATCCATTTCGGATGGAGGGAGAGGCTCTCAAAGGAGAATTATATTGCCAGTTGCTCCCTCTGCCTCTGGAAGCTCTTTCCAGATCATTTCAGGACTGTGCACAAGTCAGCTTGGCTCCTGCGAGGGTTCACAGGGCCACATTGACTTTGGGAGTGAAAAGAGGACATTAAAATTGAAAAATTGGACTGTCAGGGTTCAGACATGAAATTCTGGTTGAACCCAAGGAAATGAGACAGGCAAGCTTACATGTGTAGGTTCCAGGAGGGCAAGAAATACAGCGTGGAAGGACAAAGAAAAGCTTTATGACAAGGAAAATTAGAGCTGCCTGGGCATGATGGTGGGGTGTGGACAGGAGATGAAGGTGTTCATCCCCAACCTGTTGGGTACTGGAGGAGCAGGAGAAGGGGAAGGAGATGCCAACAGAGTGCTGTGGCTGGAGGGAGCCCAAGACAGCAAAGGGTCGGTGCTTCCTCCCTACTCTGCTGGCATGGCTGCTCACCTGACCCATCTATAACACCAGGAACACTTTTTCACTTAAAAACTTTTAAAAAAGGAGATATTTCTAATTTTGTTTTTACAATGCCAAAGATCTAGAAAATCACTGTAGGAAATGAAAAGTAGACTGG
The DNA here is from genome assembly GCA_013396655.1 of Campylorhamphus procurvoides. NCBI lineage: Eukaryota > Metazoa > Chordata > Aves > Passeriformes > Dendrocolaptidae > Campylorhamphus > Campylorhamphus procurvoides. Next base: position 1,291,778 of record WBMV01000858.1, read on the forward strand.
AAATAACTTTCAGGTTATTCAGGTGTGAAAATACATGGCTTCAATGAGGAAGTATTTTTTGATTATTTTTAACTGAAAACCAACTCAAGGATGAGTGACAGGAGAAAGCACCATGATGTGGTTCCCAAGTCTGTCATCATGGCTAGGCTTCGTGAACGAAGCTTTGCAAGGGCTCTACCCACGCTTGCTACAAGCACGCTGGTGGCTAAAAAGGCCAATGTGAGATAGGCAAGTCTGATTGCAAAAGGGACAGTGGAAAGTCTCCATTGGCACCACTGGCGAGGCACGGCTCTTCCTGTGTTGTCCTTTCTCCTCCAGACTGATTCTGCGTGTGTTCTCAAAGGAAGCAGCAGCGTTATGGATGGTGTGTCTCCATTTCTCCCCACTGGAGACCAGGGTGGACCATTGATGGTGGTCAATTTGGCCAAGGCTGAGGGATTGTTTCAGGGAGTCCTTGTATCTCCTCTTCAGGGCTCCTCTCTTGCGGCAGCCAGTGGCGAGTTCCCCACAGAGCACAATCTTAGGGAGGCAGTGATCCCCCATCCTGGAGACGTGCCCTGCCCAGCACAGCTG